>OZ012710.1:27463692-27749030 GCA_963942595.1 Cylloceria caligata
AGCGCGAGGTAATTTAATCAATGCAAAAATCAAATCTAAAGAAATCTATGACAGAAAAATTAATCCTCAGACACTTAGGGTCGGTGAGTTCGTCTTTTTACTAAAGGGGCCTAAGCCAGGAAAATTGGAAGATCATTACACTGGACCTCACGAGGTTTTAGAAATACTCCCAAAAGGGAATGTCAAAATCCAAATAAAGCGAAAACCTCGTGTTGTCAACATAAACAGACTGAAATATTCTTACATTTCAACAACGAAAACGACGGGGCAGTAAATTTAATTTATATATGTATATTTTTCTTTTCCAGCTTAACTAAACAATAAATAACAAAATAAACAAACAAATAAGTCAATAAATAAATAAATAAATAATTAAACAAATATAATAGAAGAAAGAAAATTGAATATTCAAATCGTGTTGCAACATGATGAAGGGAACATTGACCTTCCTGATACTGCTAGGTGCGGTAGCAGGTACAATGGGAATAATCGGATACGATTGCGGATCATCGAAACTAAATATAACCACACTTTCTCTAATCGACGTAGGCGACTGCGATATAAAGAGACCAGAGATAGTAGCGACTCCCGTGTATATCCAAGTGCTACAACTGAACGAATTTATCAACAATAAAGTTATCCAATGTAAAGTAGAAATCCATCGAGTGATATACCACTGCGGTATGAGCTCACACATCTCAGTAGTAGCACACGGACAATTAGAATATCTAGCAGATGTAAATCGAGACGCATGTGAGCAGATGCATTTAACAGGCATTTTAAAAATTGGAAACTCTCTGATAACTGAACTACGTAAAAATCAAACCGCAACACGAAGCATATCCTTAGCAGGCTCGATTAAGAATGACGGGACTTGTTATGGTGCGCAATACTCAGACCCTTATGGAAGCTGGGACGATGTAGTAGTACAAGCATCTGTAAAAATCACTCTCGTAGAATATTATGCAGCAGTAAATCTAAATACTAATCACATAAATCTAAGATCAGGAATGACGTGCCAAGATTGTGTAGACCTTGAGGGTGGACAAACTTTTTGGAATTCACTTCCCTCAGATAATTGCAAATTCAATCGGTACGATGTACTGTATGAAGGAATGGCAAAGAAAATTAAAGATGTCGGACATAGCTACACTCAAGCAGTCTACACACTTTCAACTCAAGACATAACATTCGCATTAACTAAGAAATCTGAACAACCACTATGCGGTTACACGTTAATACGCACAGAACATCCGAAATTACTAATATTTGAAACCAGAAGGGGAGAAACTTTCGCTAAACCAAAACCAATAGCTGTAGAAAATTTAGATAATTCGCCTATGTAAACTCTAAATTTGTATTCGTCGAAAAACACATTCGAAATCAAATAAATCAGTTGTACCTCGACGTGCTGACATCAACCTCAACAACAAGCATCATGTTAGCACGATCGGGATTACTATTTTGATCACGACTATAATTACATAGAATCTTATCGCATTTATCACTTAATTTAAGCTACATTTAAGAGCTTCATTCCATTCTTTCAAATTTCAAATGTCGAATACACTTATAACCCGACATTTGATCTCAGAAGGGAGGTGTTACGTCCCCGTAACTCCACCACACTGCCCCTAGCATCCGACTACCCTTCGGGCACCAGAGCACACCCTGAGTGGTGGCCCTGGCGCTAGAGCTAACGGAAGGCGGATGACATGGACCTTGAACGTATAGAGATAAGAGCTATTCTCCCCAACTATCTGGAAAATTAGGAAAGGGAAGACGGTAAGTTCAAGCCAATGAGATGCCAAAGAACTTGCCCTCTCCAACCCCTAATTTTAGACAAGGATAGCATAAACACTAGTATAAAAAGAGCGAAATTGTGCTCTAAAAATCAGTTCTTGTAAAATATTCAACGACACCGGAACAAGCTGAAACATTGTACAGCTCTCCGTTATTTTTCAAATCTATAGTAAAGAGTAAGTTTAAATTCAGTCTTCGAAATTATCTAGAGTTGCGCGGACCGCCGCGAACTCTAACCACCTTCTCTCCCATTCATTATAGTGTCGCGCGGACCACCGCGGACTCTAACTTCCGTCTCTCCAATAGAATTGCGCGGACCACCGCGAATTCTAAATTCTTCCTTTACAATAGTGTTGCGCGGACCACCGCGAACGCTATTTTTCCTTCTTCACCATAGTGTTGCGCGGACCACCGCGAACGCTATTTTTCCTCCCTTACGATAGTGTTGCGCGGACCACCGCGAACTCTATTTCCTCTCAATTTAACCAGGGAATTGCGCGGACCACCGCGAATTCCTATCCTCCCCCAAAATAAGGGTGTTGCGCGGACCACCGCGAACACCTCTTTTCCTTTCACTCGAACTCCCGGTTGTCAAACAGGAACTCACCATTTTCTTTATCATTTTCAAACCCAGTACGTAAATTCATTGTTTTAGTGACCAAATCCAGATCAGGGGGTAGGAAGAACCATTTGCGGAAACTTCAGGCAGAATACCTTGGGTACTCCCGTGACCAGAAACACGGGTATTGCACCAAAGAGTACTTAGAATCGGTCAATTTCGAGCCCACTGGTTACGGAAATTATTCTTTAAAACCACTGGAATATACTATTAAATTCTTACACCCCAAGTATATCTCAGAAACCGACCCTCGCAGATCGTTCTACGAAGCGAGGTTAGCAAAATAATAATAAAGTTGAGCCCGATGATGAGCAAGCAGACACTGAGGGCAATACAAAAAAAAAAAAAAAATAATAAAAAAAAAGTCTAAATCCAATAAATTCAAATTTTAACGATCAAATCACCGAGCCCGTATCCCAGACTAATTAGCCGTAGCTAAGGTCTAAAACAGGGCAATTTCTCATGTTACTTGGACGTAACACTAAATATACACAGCATTTAACTCCCTGCAGTCCAGCCAGCGCGGAGTTCATCAACATGTGGAAAGTCGGTCAGAAAATGCGGTCTTTTCTTTGTCTTGCTTCGCCATCGGGATTTGATGAAATCCAGAGGCGAGATCCAAGCTCGTATAATATCGGGCCCGTCCCGGCTGGTCCAATATCTCGGTGATATTGGGCAGTGGGTACGAGTCTCCGATGGTGGCTTTGTTCAGCTTTCGAAAGTCCACTACTACGCGTATTTTTCTCACTCTGGCTGCGTCATGTTTCTTCGCTACAACCAGCAGCGGCGCGTTCCATTGACTGCGGCTAGGCTGGACAATGCCTTCCTCAAGCATTTCGCGAGCCTGCCAGTCCACTTCTCTCTTGTGAGTCTCGGGCAGCCTGTATGGGTGCACCTTAATGGGCTACACCCCTTTCTTAAGGGGTATCACATCCTCTACCATAGACGTACACGGCAGCCTATCCCCTGGTAGGTAGAACACGTCTTCGTATTCGCATGTGATTTTGTTTAGAGCTTTGCGCTCTTCTTCGTTGAGGTTTGCCGTGTCGAGCTCTTTGGCTAATCGTGCGAGGCGGTTGGCCCCTCGCTTCGTGCTGACGGCGCATACCTCCATAGCGGCCGCCTCGGCCGCTTGACCTACTGCCGCTTCCTCGAGCGGCTCAAGTTTTACTACGGGGCGTTGTACCTCTACCACCTGCACGGTAGTATTTATTAAGCTGATTGCACAACTACTACTACGCGGCTATGTAATGCAGGCACCTATGTCAACCTTGTCCTCGAGCTCTACTCTTGAGAGCAATCGAACGAATTTGCTCGTTGTTGCGGCGTAGGTGACTGTCTAGCTGCGTGGCGGCAGAGATACCCTCGTCGTGCCGTCCAGCAGCGGCATGCAGTGCCCATACAGTTTCAGCATATCTCCGTGCAAGATATCGGCCTTGTGGTACTTGATGAAATCTATGCCTAACTGCCCTTTAACCCCTAGCAGCACATTATTTGGGACTATATAGAATGTTCCACGTTTAGTGCCGGTGTCTCCAGCACAATTTTCGCTATACCGAGGGGGGTGAATTTTCCACCTGCCACACCCTGTGGTTCCACGGCGCACCTGCTCACCATGGTCTCGGGCTTGAGGCATCCCTCCTTCAGTATGCTGCACTGAGCCCCGGTGTCCGCTTTAAGGGTGAGTACCCCGGTCACGGCCAATGATGCGACGAACGTCAAAGTCGCTGGCCGTAGCGCTGGACGCCGGCAGCGTTACCTGCAATAACTGCTGTATCGTTTTCCTCCTGCGCGCGGGTCTCTGCTGGGCCGTGAGTGCATTTATTCTCATCGTTCCCAGCGGGCTGGCATCGGTATTCGACCGACTTGCACCTGCATTGACTGTGAACCTTTTACTCTTGCCCCCTGAGTCCCTTGGACGTTGGGGATGCTGTGAAGACTGGGCAGGATCGCTCTTGGTCTGCGACAATCTTTTCCTGCAGTCTTTCCACAAGGGGTCCTTTTTTTTGCAATAGTTGCACACAACGTCAACGTTGTGAACCGATGTATTCTCGCTGGGCATCGGTAGGCTCACACTACCCGATCTGCGGGTGCAGTTTCGAGCCACGTGCCCTGGTTTCCAGCAGATAAACAATTCTCGGCCTGCCGGGATGGCGCGCTTTGCGTCCTTCTCGGCCTGCCGGGATGGCGCGCCTTGCGTCCTTCTCGGCCTGCCGGGATGGCGCGCCTTGCGTCCTTCTCGGCCTGCCGGGATGGCGCGCCTTGCGTCCTTCTTGGGTAGCCTAATGCTTCATCTACCCCTCCCTTTGGCTGCACCATGTTGGTTATCTCTATGGCCCCTGCCACAGAGTCATGCAGCGATTGGTAATTTCCCGCACGCACCAGCACTTGCACCTGGCCGTGCAGGCCGTTTTCGAAGTTAGCATGTGCGCTTCGTCGGGTGACACTCCCGACGGTGATCTTCTGATCCTTTGTTTTCAACAGTTCGCAGAGTATTTTGGCGATGTCTACCGTAATTCTCTCCGCTCTTGCCGCGTAGGCGGCGATGTTCTCGTTTTGTCCCTGCCTGAGGAAGCTGAACTCCATTTGCAACGCGGCCAGGGACTTCCGTTGCCCGTACAATGCTTCCAACTCGCTCCTTAGTTGCGCCATTGTGCTGACCGTTTCGTGCTGCAGTTGACTTGCTGCCGCACCCTCTAACTTACTCATGACTATCAACTTCAGGAGGGTGTCATGCGCCTCCTCTGCTACCCTGCGGAATATCGTCTCGCAAAACTTTAAGAAGAGCGGCAACGCCTTTGAAACCTTGCCGTCGAAGGTTTTAACCATTTTTATTCCGAGACTGAGGCTGAACATGTTTGAGGGCCTCTGCTTCTCCTCGAACGGCGTGCGTCTCGGGGGCTGTGCGAATTGAACATAGGTATAGTGGAACTGCGCCATGAACCATAACAGACTCCCGAGTAATACCGAGAAACCGCGCATCACCAATAAAATAAATAAATGGCGAAAATAATCGGTGCATCCCCAGTGTAAAGGAGGATCCTCGAAAATTTAATTATTGTAATATAAAAAAAAGGAATGAGGTTTGGCGATCATCTAGTTGTCATAAATAAAGCATCACTGTCCACCACTTTGAAGTCTACGTTAATTAGTTTAGTGTTGAGCCCAAAACCCCACGAAAAATAAAATTACATGGGAACGGAAGAAAAATACCGTTACATTTGGCGCCCAACGTGGGGCTCGACACGACTAAGAAAGACTGTAGTGGTGAGGTAGGACGCGCATAAGCCAGAAGAAATAAAACTTGGAGAAATTAGAATACGGATCCAGGCGAAAAAGCTAATCTCTCAACTGAGCTGGAGGAGTTGAGAATGATGGAAAGTTTGGAGGAACAGCATCGGCAAGAGGAGGGTGCTGACGATGGTGGAACTTATCTATGGAAATCAACGACAGCGGAGCACCTATTGGAGGGTCGACGGCTCAGGGATAGAAGAGACATCCAACGAATCTCAGAAATTATGCCAAACGAAGAAAACGAAAACGTATCTGAGGAGACCGGAGAGAACCGGAGAAACCGTGAGAGCGGCAGCACGCCGAGACCTACGGACAGGACCACGACAGTTGTACCGAACCCAGTGGAGGTAGGCCAGATTGTGCAGCTTTTCCAAAAGATGGAGGAGAAGATGGATGGCAAATTCGCTGAGGTGATGAAAATACAGCAAGAGATAAGAGACGAGTGTTCGAGCAAGATATCGGTGTTGAGGGAAGCGACGAAGGAGGCTTTGGAAGGAGAGATTTTAGCAGTCGAGTGCCGAACGGATAAAAAGATTGAAGAGACATCCTCGAAAATCAGAACGTTACAAATGAATATATACAACAAAAAGTCGCTGGTCAGAAGGTGACGGTCGAAAAACTGGAAAGAAGGACACAAGAGATGATGGCGGATATTCGTGCGGCACAAGAAATTACGGAGAGACAAAATAGAAGGATTGAAAAACTAGAAGAGTCGACACGGAGGACCAATACGTCTATGAGTTTCGGACAGACGATTGGAGGGGGATTGAACGTTACTCGTCTATATACGACAGCACAGAAGCCACCCACATATAATGGTGACGGAAAGGAGAGACCCATGCGATTCTTAAAAGAATTTCGAGAATTTTGCATTGCAGGGGGGATCGAGGACACAGAAATTCGGCACGCGATCGGGACTGCACTAAAAGGAGTCGCAAACGATTGGTGGCTCGTGGTGGAGGGCGCTGTACACGACCTTTAAACTTTTGAGGAGAAGTTTCGTGCGAGATATTGGGCTCGTGACATGCAGGACAAAGTAAAAAAAAATTTGGAATTCGGATCATTTTACACTGAAGGTCAGGCGCTGACACGGGCCGAATATGCGACCCGCGTTATCGGCAATGCTCGAGATTTAAGCGAGAAATTAAGCGACGAAGATATTATACGTCGACTCGCGAAGCACTTCGACGAGGAGGTGCGCAGTGCCGTGAGAGTTCGCCAAAGTTGCGACATTGATGAATTTTTGGAACTTTTAGAAAGCACGGACGTGGCCGGCCCACTAAATTACAGAAGAGTGACTGGTCGCTCAGGGGGATACGCAGCACAGGATCTGCAGAGAAATTTTAATAGAGGAGCAGCACGCGAGCAGACGGCGCGCCCGTATTTTCGACAGGAAAATCGGGATAATGCACCAAACAATGGCGGGTATGGTGGTACATGGTCGCCAGGACGTCAAAGTGGTCGGGGGGATAGACCACCATGGCAAAACAACGGGCCATGATGGACGGGCAGAGGATGTTCCGAGGCCGGAGAATAACAGATCAACGGGACCTGAGATGCAGAGACAGGAGCAGCAGCCGAATAGTCAGGTGCACAATATAAATCGTGGTATACAGGGTCCGTTCGTGGCACACACGATCTCGAGAGAACCAGTACCAGAATGCTCGGGAGTAGGAAACAGCGATTCGGGAAACGCATAAGCGTTGCGCCCGAGGAAAAGAAAAAAATTCACAACAACCAAGAGAAAAGGAGCGCAACGCTAGAAAATGGAGAAAGGAAGAGCATTCGACAAAAGATGAACGCGAGGAAGAGAGAGAAAAAAAATTAGAAATCAGCAAAGAAGAGTGGAAAGAGACAGTGACAGAGAACAGGCGGTGAGAGAGAGTGTAGGGAAGCACACCGAACGGCGAGGGCAGGCTGAGTCCGTGGAAAGCCGAGTTCTGGAAGACGGTAAAGGCTCATATAAGAATAAGGAAAATATGTGTCCAGAGAACGTTGCTAGAGTTCAGGTTGTACCGGATATCAGAGGGCCAGCACCGAGGATGGTCGACAGGGAAAAAGAGAAGCAGAGGACGTGTTCAACGCTCATGGAGAATCCACGCGAGTATTTATACGAAGAGATGGAGAGTAGCCCGAGGAAGTGGTACGACGAGACTCATCCGAGGTGTCCGGAGATACCAGTGGGGATTGCTGGAATCTCAGAGCTGAGTCTCATCGATAGTGGAAGTGAGGTGTCGTGCGTTTCCGGGGAATTTTTTTTTAAAAATGAAGAAATCTTTAAAAATTGCCCTGTTCTACCAGTGACGTCAACGCAGGTGGTCGGAGCGTTTGGGGGGGAAACCGAACGCATCAAGAAGCAGATTATGGTCGAGGCAAAGGCATATGGATCGACTAGAACTTTACAAATGCTGGTGGTACCAAAATTAGTTAGGCCTGTACTAATTGGTATAGACGGGATGCTGGTGTTGAAGATATCGATAGACGCTCAAAATAGAATTGTAGCAGTCGACGATAAGGTTGTTGCAGAATTAAAGGATGGAATTTGGCAATATATCAATCCGGAAAATGTCCATTCTTTGGAGATAAATACGATGGGTACCACGTTCGACATGAAGAAGAATTCTGAGGACGGAGAGGGGGCAGAGGTTAATTTAACAGAGGGAGAGTTTGAAGAGAAAATGAAGGAATGCCAGGATGTGAGGCCGGAAATCAGAAGGATATTTAAAAGGATTGTAGAAGAGAGAAGAGAAATATTTGATAAGATACCAGGACGGATGACGGAATATCAGCACCGACTGTTGCTAAAGGATCCGAAGCCATATTTCCACCGTTCATATCCCGTGTCGTTAACGCAACGAGAAAGGGTACAGAGGGAGATTGAGAGAATGCTCAAAATGGGAATTATACAAAAATCAGAAAGTGTTTATATAAATCCCCTTATGCCGGTCACGAAGAGCGATAGGTCCGTCCGCCTCTGTCTGGAATCACGGGAATTGAATAATTATTTAATTAATGATTATAATAACGCTCCACCAATTGAGGAGATATTCCAACGATGTGGAGGAAATACGGTAATGTCAACGCTGGATTTAACAAGTAGCTTCTGGCAGATACCACTACATCCAGAGTCCCGGAAATACACGGCTTTCTAACACAACGGAAAATGTTACGAGTTTACTGTAACACCGTTCGGTCTGAAGACGAGCACAGCAAGTCTGATACGAGCTCTTGATGTCGTCCTGAAAGGTTTGGATTTTGTGATTAATTTCGTCGACGATTTATTAGTCATGTCAGTATCGCATGAAGAACACCTGAACCATTTACGAAAATTGTTTAAAAGATTCCAAGAACACGGAATGACTCTGAAATTCTGTAAGTCGCATTTTTTCCGTAAGGAAGTCATATTCCTCGGACATATCCTGACAACTGAAGGACTAAAACCGGACCCCGAGAAAATAAGAGCGATACATGAATATCCGCGACCTCGAACAATAAAACAATTAAGAGGATTTTTGGGACTCATAAATTTGTATACCAAATTCACAAACCGTCATGCACATGAGACGGCACCGTTGGTGAAGCTATTGAGGAAAGGTATACAGTGGAGATGGGATGAGGCGATGGAAAAAACATTTATAAAAATTAAAAATCTGTTTTGTGAGGAGGTGGTGCTCCGATACCCCGACACGAGGAAACCATATACGCTAACGACAGATGCGAGTGGGTATGCACTCGGAGCTATACTCTCACAGGAAGAGGAAAGTGGAGAAATGAAGGTGGTGACATTCGCGAGTAGGACGCTTAAGGGAGCGGAAATAGGGTACATGACCACAGAAAAAGAGTTGTTGGCCATTGTATGGGCCTTACAAAAATTTAGGACGTATCTAAAAGGTGCCCGGATACATATCAAAACAGACCATAAAGCTCTAATTTTCTTAAAGACGTGTCGGTTTACGGCTGGAAGACTGATGCGGTGGGCATTAGCCATCCAGGACTACGACCTACAAATAGAACATGTCTCGGGCAAAACGAATGTGGTTGCGGATGCGTTGAGCCGGGTGAGAGAGGACGAGGATCTGCAGTTAACCGACAGCGAAGGGGTTGTAATGGTGGCAGGTTTGGTGGCTGAAAAGATTTCCCGCGAACTAGCTAAAAAACTGAAGAACATAAAAGAGATCGAGAGGGAGCAAGAGGACTTAAAAACCGTTATGGATTTTCTGGGCGAAAAAAAGCAAGGAGAAGAGGAGCAAAAATTTCGTCTAGAAAAAGGAATTTTACAAAAGAAATCCAAGACCGGAATTTGGCGGGTTATAATACCAAAGAGCATGATTGGAGATGTCATTAAGGCGTGCCACTCCATGTATGGCCATCTCGGTGCAGGAAAATGTGTACGGATGCTGGAGGAGGATTTTACGTATCCGCATCGGGCAAAAGCAGCTAGGAGCATTCTTGCAACGTGTGACGTATGCCAGAGAAATAAAATCACAGTACAGACCAGCTACGCAGCGATGCAAAATATAATACCAGAGGGCCCGGGAGATTTAGTTTCCATCGATTTTTATGGGCCTTTGCCTGCATCGGTCGGTGGAATGAAACATATTCTGGTGACTCTAGATGCATTTAGTAAATTCGTCGCTCTATACCCCATGAAGAAAGCAAATACGTCGACAGTTATTAAACGAATATTCAACGACTATATTCCAAAATACGGCAAACCACGAAGGATACAATTCGATCACGGGACGCAATTCACTGCTAAGAACTGGATACAGAAGCTCAGGGACGAGGGTATTATGGCCGTATTTTCATCGATACGTCACCCCCAAGGAAATATCGTCGAGCGAGTGAATCGAGAACTTGGAAGGTTTTTTCGAGTTTTCTTAACAAATAACCATGCAGGATGGTTCAAGTGGATCAAGGTGATCGAAAAGTGTATAAATGAAAGCCATCACGACACGACCGAATTCACGCCACTGGAGCTACAATGCAAGAGGAAGCCTCTACGGGAGTGGAATAAACACTTGGGCATAGGGAAGGACGTGGATGATAGGATGACGTACGAAATAAAAGTTGAAATTGTGAGAGAAAGAATAAAAGAAAAAGGCCTGCGTCGGGCAGAAAAATTCGACGCAACCCATAGGTTAACAAGTTACGAAGTAGGGGATTTGGTGCTGGTCAAAGCATTAAATGTATCAGATCCATTAAAACAGTTAACCTCAAAATTTATGCCGTTATATGAGGGACCCTATAGAATTAAGCGATGCGTAGGTGTAGCAACTTATTTAGTTATAGATTTAGATAATAAAAAGGAGTGCGGTAGATTTCATGCGAGTATGTTTAAAAGATATCGGACAGAAACAGAAAAGACAGAGAAGAGAGACGAGGACACGACCGAGTAGGCGAACATGGAAGGAAGGGAGACAGCGCAAAGGAGACGTACGCGAAACAATAACAACGAGGTTGTAGCGAATTATAGCATTCAAAGTGACAGCCTAACGGGCGCGATTATATAAAGTCGAAGATTCCCGAAATAATCCCCGACAGATCACGACTGCGCGATTACTCGATAGCGATAGACGATCTAACGAGAGTAGGTACTTCTCATCGGACTGGCCAAGTGAACACACGTCAATAACGCCTGCTTAAAAGTAGTTACCGACAAAAGTCCGTTCAGAATCGTATTCGTATTCTCTATTTTCGGTTCACGTGTATATTCAAGTCATGCATGACTTTCTATTTTCTATATAAAATTGACCGTCGATATTATATTTAACGGATCATACCAACTTCATTTGAGACATCGATGGAGTACACGACTTTATAGCTAAGTAGAAAACCTCTCCGTTTATATAAATGTCAAATAAGGTTTAAACATTAACAGATTTTATATTCGATTGATTGCGTATATATATCAGGAGTACAAATTGAAAATGCGGGATTTTTTTCTATTTTTGAACGTTTATTCTGAAAAAATGGTAACAAATGAATTATTCAAAGTATTGTCCATCGCTAGCCACAACTTTTTCCCATCTTTCTGGCAATTTACGGATACCGTCGCGAAAAAATTCGGCCGGCTTAGCTGCTATCCAGTCATCGACCCATTTTTGGGCTTCTTCGTAAGAATGGAAGCGCTGGTCAGCTAGGCCATGTGTCATCGATCGGAAAAGGTGGTAATCGGAAGGAGCAATATCTGGGCTATACGGCGGGTGGGGTAAGACTTCCCATTTCAGCGTTTGTAGGTATGTTTTGACCGGCGCTGCAACATGTGGCCGAGCGTTGTCATGTTGCAAAATTACTTTGTCGTGTCTTTGCTCGTATTGTGGCCGTTTTTCTTTGAGTGCGCGGCTCAAACGCATCAATTGAGTTCGGTATAGTGCTCCTGTGATGGTTTCGTTCGATTTCAATAGCTCATAATACACCACACCCAGCTGGTCCCACCAAATACAGAGCATGAGCTTGGCGCCGTGAATATTTGGTTTGGCCGTCGATGATGATGCATGGCCGGGGTTACCATATGATTTTTTGCGCTTCGGGTTATCGTAATGGATCCACTTTTCATCACCAGTGACAATGCGATGCAAAAAACCCTTCCGTTTTTGCCGTTCGAGCAGCAGTTCGCATGCAAAAAAACGGCGCTCGACGTCTCTCGGCTTCAGCTCATACGGCACCCAATGTCCTTGCTTTTGGATCATTCCGAGGGCTTTTATACGATGGGAAATGGCTTGTTGTGTCACTCCCAATGAATCTGCGAGCTCTTGTTGAGTTTGACACGAGTCTTCATTGAGTATTGCCTCCAATTCAGCATTCTCAAACTTTTTCACTTGGCCCGGCCGCTCTTTGTCCTCAACGTCAAAATCACCACTTCTAAACCGCACAAACCATCTCTCGCACGTTGAAACCGATGGAACATGACTCGGATAAGCCTCGGAGACCAATCGATGTGCTTCAGCAGCACTTTTCATCAAATTAAAGAAGTAAATTAAAACTTCCCGCAAATGCTGTTTTGTTGGCACGAAACTCGACATATTGAGAGCTCAAAAAAACTATGAATTTGACACTGCGACAAATTGACACATACTGAAAATTAAAGCTATAAGACGTAGCTTTGACATGAACATAGTCACAGTACTGCCTGATGCGTATGGCGTTAGTAACGCCATCTGTTATCAAACCCGCATTTTCAATTTGTACCCCTGATACATATATAGATATGTGAGACAAATATGTGTATGTTTTTAATATTTATGTAATTGAATTTATACTTGAAAAGGAATGTGTAGAAGTGCTCTGTTGACAAATTTAATTATTCAACACGCTTCGAATCGCACGATCATTAAAACAAGTGACATTATTAATTTCCTTCGCACTCGACATGCCTGAAGTTATTGTTTTTCGTGTTCCAATGATTTTTGTCATTATCCTGATTCTTTATTATATAACTTGTATCAAAAACTCTATTTCATTTGAATCCCATATCTCTATGAAAATTAATGTTTAAGTCCGAGGAATATTTCACAAGAGAAAAAGCACTAAATAATTTATAAGAATCCAAAATCTCAAGAAAAGTAAATAGAATCATTACAAGGTAACGCGAAATCAAACAGGGACTACACTAACACAGCGATCGGGAAGCCTCTGACTCGGGAGGGAGCTCTGACGTCACGGTCAACGGTGCTTCCAAGAAGAATGCTCTGATTTCCGAGGAAGTAGGGCGAAGGTGGCGAAGAGGAACAAATAATAGGACAGCTAATTGGCTGTGGTGACCTATCGAAGGGGAAGTGAACCATCACAAGGAAGCCGTGAACAAGGAAGGCTATAAAAGGAAGGAACGTGACCACTGCCCCACAAAACGGGCGAATCGTTCGGAAAAAGGTAGAACTTGTCAAGAGAAGAGAAATTTGGTGGAATCATTTTGTTTAAATTGAGTTTTTTTTTATATAAAAAAAAAATGCAACGCTATCTCGAAAACGCGGTGGAATATTTAATTCCTGGTGAACCATATACCGCGGAGGTGATCCAGGCGGAGCACCCGAGTCGATTCTACGTATGGAGGGAGAACGAGGAGGATCGACGGAAGGAGTTCGTGCAGCTGGTGGCGGAGACTCCACGGGATCACCCGGAAGTGCACGCGATTCTTGAAGAGGAGGCTTATCCCGGGAGAGCGGTGCTCTTCCTGCTGGTGGACGGAGACGATCCACGGAAGCATTCGTTTTTCCGGGGTACCGTGATGAGGAGGAGGAGTGGCGGAAAATTCCGGATCTGGTTGGGGGACCTCGCCAGGAAAATCTCGGTCGAGATAGAGGAACTATATACCCCGCCGCGTCTATATCTTGGGGAACCATATTTTGCGGTTGCCTGTGCGATGGACCATCTGAGTCCCAAGGGAACGGAATGGACGAAGAGCGCATCGGACCGGTTCATGGAATTGACCTCGTGTGGATCCATCGATCTATACGTGAACGAGCTGGATCCTGGAGTAGAGGCCATATGGGTGGATATCCATTCGACCCACAACAACCGGGGGCATGACGTGGCGGAAGCTCTGATAGAGATGGGCGAAGCGAGGAGAAATGGAGGCAACCCAAAGTTCGATTTTGGTGGCGACGGAGGTTACTTTGGGAAACATTTCCGGGAAGAGCGACTGCGGGATAGAAGAGAGGGTGCCGCGACTGGTTCGTCAATGTCGGAGGATGCGGGGTACGCGACAGAGGAGGAGTGGACGGAGACGATCGACGGAAGCGAAGTGGAGGACGACGAGGAGATGCAGTGGCTGGCAACGCCCGACCCGGACGAAGAAACGAATACGACTTTGATACACTGGGGAGTTATTAAACCGACCGAGACTGACGAGACGGACGGAGACGAGGACCAAGAAAATGACAGCGACGGACAATAAAAAAGAAAAATAAATAAATAAAGATAAAAGGAAAAAGAAAACATACATACTCGTGTTGAAATTTATTTGTGTTCTGATTTTAGCATTAGGAAAGCGTTGCGCCCTTCTTAGGAATAAGGCATAGTTATAGTTTAATCGATAAGTCGGACCGATCGAAGAGAACTGAGGAGGAAGAATGTAGCCGCGATCAACCGGTCAACAGGTGGTAGGTATACAAGTTACACAGATATATATAAAAAAAAAAAAAAAAAAACAAAAAGAAAAAAAATGATGGAAAGTAAAAATAAAAAGCATAATAATGACTATAGTAAAGATTATATATGATAGCTGGTAGGAGATTTTGGAGGAAGTTGCAAGGGCAGCTTCTTCAAAAATCTGGGGGATAATGTAACAGAGTTACACCCATGAGCGTAGAGATAAGTGCAATAATAGTCCGTGTCATAAAATAGAGGCATACTTTTAACCATCGAGCATTATTGTGAACGGCTGGAGAGCCCGAAAAGAAAGATAACACGTTAGGAAAGGATTCGAGGAGACCGTGAAACGTGAGTGACACGAGTCGACGGCTGTCCGATGCCAAGCAGAGGGACAAAGATGGAATGGTTGGTTACACCTGAGTGTTCGAGCAAGTACATATGTACCGAGGCTTTGCGGGCAATAGGCCATTGCCCCGATAGAAGAACTGGGGCTGTCGCCATTCCGAAATTCCTTCGCTGACGTAAACAGCAGGTCAGCGACCAGCTAACCTTGCTGGGAGGCGAGGGGAAGGCGGTGAGCGCGGCAGCGGGGTACTGAAGAAATCGTTGAAAATGTCTTCGATTTTAAAATGACGATGAAAAATTGGCAGAGGGGACTGAGGCGAGGGGGGGCCTATAAAAGGCCAGTGCGGGGAGTGCGGAGGCTCTGGGTTCTTTTGTCCTCTTGGCATGATAGCACCAACAGTGGAGGATAGAAAATTCGATAACGAAAAAATTCTAATTACAAGTGAAAATTCAGTAGTGACTTCTAAATTACATATTGTAGAGTCAGTGTTTGCTCAAGAAAAGTAAAACGAGCGAGTGACAACCAGAGGCCAGCAAGAAAGGAAAAGACTGGCGAGTTTTTCCCACGATATGGACAAATTAGAGGAATAGAGTAGAACTGGATACTGGTAAAGATCTCAATAGAATTTCAGTGGAACGAAATACTTCCGTAAAATAAATTACATAGAATTAAGCGGATAGTTTGAAGAGAATTAGATTATAAGTGAATAGAGTAGGATTAATTCAATACGATTAAGTGAATAGTTTTTAAGAAAAGCGAATTCAGCGAAAAGATTCCGGAAAAGGAAATAAATCGGATCTTTAAACCAACGAGAGAATTGCGAAACGAAATCACCTAAGCAGAAAGGAGACAGAGTGCGAGTAAGACGAGAGAGAAAGAGAAAATAATTGTACATAGAGTTTCTACACTCTATACAAGTAGTACGGTGTGTCTGTGTGTGTGAGGCGACGATACCGAGGCGTCGTCCCGTAACCATAGCTCGAGCTCCGAAATTCCAAGAAGTGGTGCTCGAATAAGTAGAAATAATAATAACTAAAATCGAGGGAATTCCTTTATTTTCGAGACGGAAAAGATAGAATTAAGAAACATAGAAGATAGGATGATGGTAATTCGATAGGATAAGTAGCATTAACACCTAGGAAAAATGAGTACGAGTGAATGAGTGAAAGAAGGGTAAGTGCCAAAGAATTGTAAATAGGGTTCATACACCCTATAAAAAGAGAAAATGCGAATTAGCGTAACCAGAAAGTGAGATCTCGGTGCGAAAAATATCGGATAATACTTTGTAACACCGAGCAAGAAGGGAGTGAGTGCGAGTGAAGATAGCGTGCGGTGCGGTATAGATATAGCGGCGAATTGAACATAGGTATAGTGGAACTGCGCCACGAACCATAACAGACTCCCGAGTAATACCGAGAAACCGCGCATCACCAATAAAATAAATAAATGGCGAAAATAATCGGTGCATCCTCAGTGTAAAGGAGGATCCTCGAAAATTTAATGATTGTAATATAAAAAAAAGGAATGAGGTTTGGCGATCATCTAGTTGTCATAAATAAAGCATCACTGTCCACCACTTTGAAGTCTACGTTAATTAGTTTAGTGTTGAGCCCAAAACCCCACGAAAAATAAAATTACATGGGAACGGGAGAAAAATACCGTTACAACACATAGATAACCTGTCTCTGGATTCTTCGACCTTAAGTTCTTTAATTTCTTTTCCTTTATTTACGGGCAATTCAAAAGGGAATGTTGCGCGATTAAAAATATCGCTTCCTGTCTCGGACTCGTCGGAGGAGTCCTCGTCATTAACGTCGACAGCGGTCGGAAGGGGCAGGCGGCGCCGGTCTATCGTTATCATTATTATTTTCACTTAATGATGAATCTACCGAATCAGCGGGTGTTTGAAAAGTGTCGTCTTCCATAGACGTACTAGGTATCGATTGAGGACCACATTCCTTTTCATGATTATTTACCGAGTCGACCGGCTGTTTAGGTACGCTATTGCTACGTTTCTTATTCTTACTTTTATCCTTATCGTTGTTATGCCGGTACCGGGTAATTAGATTATTCGGTATTCGGTATAATATTAAAAAGTTATTATTTTTCGGGATCGTTTGCCGATAAGGAGATGGATCTCGAGTTATCGATGAAAACACGAATTTATGTAAAAGGAAGTATTTATTATAGGCAACGGTGACTTTCCGTTGTCTATTTAGAAGTAAAGTAAGAAAGTACAATAATGCGTTGTTTCGAGGATTTCACGAGGAACCAACCGTTCTCTCTTGAGTCTAAATTAATTCTGTTTTTACTGAAGCAGTTAGCAACTGCGTTTGCTAAAATCCCTTAGTTGGCAGCTTTAGCTTTAGCCTATCGTAGATCGCCTCGCGAGTCGCTTCATGCTGCGTCGGCGTCTACTTCGCATCCCGTCTTGTATGACAGCTAGAATTCCATCTCTGTGTCCGCTAAGGAATATTCCCGAGAATACGTTAGAGGAATATTCCGCGACACAACATCCCTCCCCCCTTAAAAGGAAAAATTTTCAAAAAAAAATTTTTTCTTCAGTTGGTTTCCCGTACCTTACAATTTTAATACAATTTTACGATTTGATATATGATATATAATATGTGTGTAAAATGTTTCATTTTTGTCGTTCAAGTCGAGCGAGTCGTTCTCGGTTGGGGGGACGATTGCATAACCTGGCCAGCTCGGTTCGAAGTCGTTCCTCTGGCTGTCGTCGTCCGAGAGGCTCAAGGTTGATAGTTACCTCGGCGGCTGCCGGGGTTATTGCTTCTCTAGTGCTCGGTGGTGTTCTGTTTCTTTTGTATCTGTAACATTTAAGCAGAACGTAGCCAACCAAGGCGATCGGCGCTATAGCGCCCAAGGAGTAGAAACTCAGGTTGTGGACGTGTTGCATCCCGTCTCCGGCAGTATGGAGGTTGTCCATGATTTGGTCGGCTCGAGCTCCGAGCTTCCGAAGCTCTTCGGGGTCTCGCAGCACGCTCTGTAGTGGGACGGTCCTCTCGGTCTGCGGCGGGGGTGCCCGAGCTTCGATTTCCGTTAATGTCAAGTTAAACGACGGGAGGTAGTTATCCTGTATGATCTGCGATGTTCGCCCGATGGTTTTGATGCTGAAATCTCGGGCGGTTACTATACATACGCCTACCAAAGCCAGTATTCCCGAATTATTCAATATTTCGTGCTGAGTGGGATTTTTCCCACAATTTATCCCTATGGGGACAGGGGTTGGAGCGACGTATAACCATCGTCCTTGCTGTTGCATTGGAACGATTAAGGGATGTGTGATTTCGACAACCCTTTTCGCGCAGTTTTTTCCGTTACCGGTGTCCATTTTTGCATAGATTAGGACTTCGCAGGGCGCGTCGCGTGTGACCGGCATAGTAGGGTGTGTTGGTGGGCAAATGTACGATTTGCCCAGTACCTTGCAAATTTTTATGTCATCGTATGTCATCCTTAGGTACTTGCGATTCTCTATATCTATTACCAAGTGGGACTCGGTCGCTTCTATGTAGTAGTGCCTGCCGTTGTCCGCTCGCGTGGGTATGGGGTATACTTTTTGCATACTATATCGTTGCTGCCCGATCAGCGGTATGTCCAGCACGAGTACCACTGCGTTGCCTTCGCTGTAAGCCCTGGTATCGGCCAGTCGCGTAAGTGTTGACACTTGGTCAGGTGCTATTGCGACCGGGAAACTACTGCCCGACGGTAGGTGTGGTAGTGCCTCTACGAGGTGCCTAGCGAGTGTGCGTGGCGGCAGGGACGTTGCTCGGGCCTTACCGCTAGCTATATCGTCTACCAGCCACACTAGCTCCTGTACGTCGCCGAGTAATGCTTCGACCGCAATACTTATCGCGTTGAGCGTCTCGTCCAGGTGTTGGCGTCTCTCTATGTAGGATACTTCGCTGTTAAGCGTGCGGTTGATATGCTGCATCCGGGACAGCAGGGTCTGTTCGTTAGCCTGTATGTGTTGCGCGCTTTCAATAAATAAGCAGAGCGTGGTTTTTATGACTTGTATTTGATTTTTTAACCCTTCCTTCAGGGTCTGGTGGGACGCCTCCAGGCGCGTTATCTCTTCGTGTAGTTCCTTTGCGTCGGTGGCATCCATGTTTCCCGTGATGGCTTTGATTATGCTTCCGAGGCCATCTACCAATCCTCGGCGCTCTCTGACGGGGCGCGTCCCGAGGAGGTCGATCATGGTCAGTATTCCTGTCTCTATTCTTTTCTTCATTCTCGGAACCGAGTCGCTTATGACGGGGCATATATCATTGGCGCGAGTTTCGCTTTCGCACAGCTCCGTCAGACGTTGTAGGCTTTCACTTATCTCCCCCTCTCGGTGCAGTAGTGCAGCGAGGTCCAGCCTGATTATCAGTCGCTACGTCGATTGAATTATTGTAAGACTCCCTATGTTCTCGTAGTAGATGCCCGGAGTGCTGGCAAAAATGCTGACGAGGTAGTCGGCTGTACGCGGTGTGGCTGTGGTTTGTCCATACCTTGCTGCGATTAATCTGCAATCAGACGAGGGGAGGAAAGCGTGAGTTCTCCCTCTTTCGTTGCAGTCTCGCGAGTTTCGCTCGAGGGCTTTTTGGCTCATTCTTGTTCTCACAACCCGATTTTTTAGTTTTTATTTAGTTTTTTAATGATCAATAAATAGTTTCAGGCGGTTGGCGTGGACCGCCTGAATTTTCCGTCCCTTCTGGACGACGTAATTGACGGGAGGCCTCGCTTCCACTATCTCGTGGGGTCCCGTCCACTTCGGGGTCAGCTTGGCCGTCCGCCCCCTGCGCACCGTCTCGTCACGGAGGAGTACGCGTTCGCCGACGCGGTACTCCTGCTCCTGTGCGCCTTGGTCGTATGTGGTCTTCGACCGTCTTTTCGCGCCTTCCAGGTTGTCTCTTGCTACAGTCCATGCGGCTCGTAGTCGTTCGCGTAGCTCTTGGACGTAGTCGTCGTATGGATAGGTGCGGCGGGGCTCCTGCTTCACGGCGGTCGGTAACTCCGCTTCGCGTCCATACACCAACACATGGGGTGACAATCCAGTCCCTGTATGTGGAGTGGTGTTGTACGTGAACATCGCGTATGGCAGCCACTCGTCCCAATTATCTTGGTCCTCGTTTATGAAATTTTTCAGGTATTCAGCGAGGGTGCAATGCGATCTTTCTAGCGCGCCGTTTGACTCTGGGTGGTAAGCAGTCGTTTGTATCTTCTTGATTCGGAGCAGTCGACACATCTCTCTGAAGGTCGAGCTGAGGAAATTCGTGCCTTGATCAGATAATATTATTTCCGGTGTCCCGTGCCGGCAAATCAATTCTTCTACGAGCGCTTTTGCTACTGTCGGAGCCTCTTGGTTCGGTAGTGGAATTGCTGCGCTGTATTTGGTAAGTGCGTCTTGGATCGTAAGTATATATTTTTTTCCGTTGACGCTTTCCGGTAACGGTCCTACGATGTCGACCGCAACTTTTTCGAACGACCTCGATGGGGTGTCAGTTACCACCATTGGTACTCGTTCCCTTTTCCCGATATTATTTTTCTGGCAGGATTCGCAGGATGTTATGTATTTTTCTAAATCCCTTCTTATGCCGGGCCAGTCGTACTTGGTCCGGATCCGATGCAGCGTACGCCTGATACCCTGATGCCCTCCTAAGGGGGTGTCGTGGTATTCTTTTATGATTTTCAGGCGGTCTTCGAAGGAGGGAGCGGCTACGCCACTGCGGCAGTCGCTGCGCTCTTTCATAACGCTGTCTTTTTCTGTGCTGCTGGAAGTTCGCGGGCTACGGGCCCCTCCGTGCCGCGCTTCCTCAGCAGGCCTTTGCGGTGCTCTGTCCGCAATTTCTTCGCTCGGTGTGCCCACCGGTGGCTCCGCCGTTGGGTCGCTCTCTCTCTCGAGCGGCCTTGCAACGTTTGCCTTTCGCGGCCTTCCGCGCTTCGCGGGTCCGCCATGCTGTGCTGGGCCCGCTCTATCCTTGTTAGCGGTGCTCGCAGTCTTACCAGTGGCCTGCGTATGTAGCTTGCGTGGTCTACCCCTTCCCCGTCCGCACGGCTTTTCGGCGGGGCTGTGGGGTTCAGTAGAGTGTTCTGCAGGCACGCTACAAATCTCTCTGTCCTCTTCTGGCGCATTGGCCAGAGCGGCCTCTCTCTCTGCCGCGTTGCTCGGCTGGCCCGGGGTATTCTCGGCTCTCCGCTTTGTGCGGCTGTCCGTACCCGGGCGCTTGCTGTCCTCGTCTCGCTCACGGGCGAGCTTGACCTCTCGCTCCAGCGAGCTACCATGGCTATACGGGGTATCTTCGGCTGTCCGCTTTGTGCGGTCTTTCGTTGTGCCTACTTGCCCCGTCGTGCTGTCCTCTTCCGACTCACAGACTTCGTTCTTGGCTCTCGCTTGGGCCCTCGTAGTAAGGTATATTCTACTTAGCGCATCTGCATTCGTATTGCGCTTTCCTGCCTTGTACTCTACGTTAAACTCATGTTCCGCCAATTTAATTTTCCAACGCATCAGTCTCGAACCTGGGTCCTTTACTCCGAACAGCCAGGTGAGCGGTTGGTGGTCCGTCACTACCGTAAAACGTGTACCATAAATATATGGTCGGAATTGAGCGAGGGCCCATACTATCGCAAGTAGCTCCTTTTCAGTTGTCGTGTAATTCAACTCGGCTTTAGTCATTGTGCGGCTTGCGTAGCATATTGACAGATCTTCCCCGATCTTGCCCTGCGAGAGTATCGCGCCGAGCGCCCGGTCTGAAGCGTCTGTTGTCACGACGAACGGCTTTTCAAAGTCCGGATACTGTAATATGGGGGCCGTGGTAAGTGCAGTCTTTAGTTCCTCGAATGCGGCATCCCTTACGGCGGTCCACTCGAATTTAACGCCTTTCTGGGTTAATTCAGTGAGCGGCTTAGCGGTTTTCGAAAAATCTCTGATGAATTTTCGGTAATAACCGGCTAGTCCGAGAAAGGATTGAACTCCTTTTACATCTCTTGGCACCGGGAATTGCTTTACCGCTTTTAGTTTCTGCGGATCAGCACGTACGCCCTCTTTGGATATGATGTGGCCGAGGTACTGCGTTTCCTTGCGCAGGAACTGGCACTTGCTCGGTTGCACTGCTAATCTGGCTTCTCTTAGCCGCTGTAGTACCTCTCGTAACCTGTCATTGTGCTCCTTGAAGGTTTTGCCGTGAATTACTATGTCGTCTAAGTACACATAGCATTTGACGCCCTGTAGTCCTGCCAGCGCGGAGTTCATCAACCTCTGGAAGGTCGGTGGGGCGTTTTTGAGTCCGAAAGGCATTCGGTTATACTCGAAATGGCCCTGTGGTGTGGAAAATGCGGTCTTTTCCTTGTCTTGCTTTGCCATCGGGATTTGATGAAATCCAGAGGCGAGATCCAAGGTCGTATAGTATCGGGCCCTTCCCAGCTGGTCCAATATCTCGGTGATATTAGGCAGTGGGTACGAGTCTCCGATGGTGGCTTCGTTCAGCTTCCGAAAGTCCACTACTACGCGCATTTTTCTCTCTCCGGCTGCGTCAGGTTTCTTCGCTACAACCAGCAGTGGGGCGTTCCATTGACTCCGGCTAGGTTGGAGAATGCCTTCCTCAAGCATTTCGCGGGTCTGCCTCTCCACTTCCCTCTTGTGGGTCTCGGGCAGCCTGTATGGGTGCACCTTAATGGGCTGCACCCCCTCCTTAAGGGGTATCACATGTTCTACCATAGGCGTGCATGGCAGCCTGTCCCCCGGGAGGTGGAACACATCTTCGTATTCTTTCGTGATCTCATCGAGCGCTTCGCGCTCTTCCTTATTGAGATTTCGTGCGTCTAGCTCTTGAGCTAGTCGCGCGAGGCGGTCAGCCCCTCGCTCCGCGCTGACGGTGCATACTTCGGGCGTCGCGGCCTCGGGACCGTGACCCACTGCCGTTATCTCTAGAGGCTCGAGTTCCACCACCGGGCGTTGTACCTCAACAGCCTTCTCTGTGGTGTTTATTAGACTTACTGCACAGCTGCTACCGTGCGGCGGCGTGATGCAGGCTCCCATTATTACTCCTTTTCCGAGTTCCATTTTAGAGAGCAGTCCAATAAATTTGCTCTTGGTCGCGGCGTAAGCGACGGTCTCGCTGCGTGGCGGCAGGGTCATCTTCACCGAACTATCTAAAAGCGGCATGCAATGTCCGTATAGTTTAATCATTTCGCCGTGCAAGATATCTGCTTTATGATGTTTAATGAAGTCCATACCAAGCAGTCCGCTGACCTTCAACGGCACGGTGCTCGGAACGATGTAAAATCAATGCTCTACATTTAGAGCCGGCGTCTCGAGCGTGATGTTCGCCATTCCTAGAGGAGTAAATTTTTCTCCCGCCACCCCTTGTAATTCCACTTTGCAGTCTTTCACCATAGTCTCGGGTTTGAGACAGTCTTCTTTAATGATGCTGCATTGGGCTCCGGTGTCTGTCTTGAGGGTGAGTACCCCAGACACGGCCAGCGATGCAATAATATCGAAATCACTAGCGGTGGCACTCGACGCCGGCAACGTTACTTGTAGCAGTTGTAGCTTGCTTGCGGGCTTTTCCTGGGCTGTTAGTGTGTTCAGCCTCATCGTTGCCAGCGGGCGGGTGTCCGTGTTATTCCTACCGGTACCCGTCGTTACTGTCGTTTTTTTTTCCTCATCTTCCGAGTCCTTTTGACGTTGGGGCTGCTGTGTCGTCCGAGCGGGTTCGCTCTGGTTTAGCGATAACCTCTTTCTACAGTCCCTCCACACGTGGCCCTTCTTCTGGCAGTAGTTGCACACGATGTCGACGTTGTGTATGGACTTATTTTCACTGGGCATTGGCAGGCTCACTCTTCCCGATCTCCGGGTGCAGTCTCGTGCCAAGTGTCCGGCGTTCCCGCAGGTGAAACAATTTTCGTTCTGCCGGGATGGTGCGCCCTGGGACCTTCTGGGGTGGCTCGACGCTCCCCCTAGCCCTCCCTTAGGCTGCACCATGTTGGTTATCTCTATGGCCCCGGCCACGGAGTCATGCAACGTTTGGTAATTTCGAGCACGTACCAGCACTTGCACCTGGCCGTGCAGGCCGTTTTCGAAGTTGGCCTGTGCGCTTCGTCGTGTGACGCTCTCAACGGTAATCTTTTGATCCTCGGTTTGCAACGGCTCGCAGAGTATTTCGGCGATGTCTACCGTGATCCGCTCCGTCCGTGCCGCGTAAGCGGCTATGTCCTCGTTCTGTCCCTGCCGGAGGGAGCTGAACTCCATTTGCAGCGCGGCCAGGGACTTTCGTTGTCCGTACAACGCTTCCAACTCGCTCCTGAGTTGCGCCATGGTGCCGATGGTTTTGTGCTGCAGTTGTCTTGCAGCTGCACCTTCTAGCTTACTCATAACGATCAACTCGAGGAGGGTGTCGTGCTCCTCCTCTGCTACCCTGCGGAATATCGTCTCGCAGGACTTTAAAAAGAGAGGCAATGCCTTTGAATCTTTGCCGTCGAATGTTTTTACCATTTTTATTCCGAGACTGAGGCTGAGCATGTTTGAGGGCCTCTGCGTCTCCTCGAACCGCGTGCGTCTCGGGGGCAGCGCGGGGGGCGGAATGTCCTCCATCCCCGCTCCTCCTAGCCGTCGCTGGAGCTCGGCAATTTGCTCTCGTAAGGAGTGGATCAGTTCGTATTCGTCTGCACCTACCTCGTTGAGCGTGCTTGCCAAGTTTCGTCTTGCTGACGGTGTTTCAACCCCCTGAAGTTCGCGATCGAGTTCGCGTCGACTTTGCTCGTGCTCGCGCTGCAGCCTTTCGCACTGCCGTCGAGCTCTTACCAAATCACGGTGGCTCCGGTCGATCGCCTCTAAACGATCTTGTACTCTCAAAGTCACCGATCGTGCCGTCGTACCGGTAGCTGACGGGAAACCTACGCGATCTATCGTTTGCAAGCTTCCGAGTTCCCGATCATCTATGTCCTCCTCAAGGCGTTCAGGCGTTCGTTCGCCAGTAGCCATATTGAACACGTCGTCGCTACCTATACTACTGTTATCGCGAAATGCCGTGCCCCTGAGAGGGTTTACGCCGAACTCGGCGTCCAGTCGGCCTGCGACGGCCTCTTGCCTATCGGTGGGGATTCGTCCCGACGGCGCGAGCTCTGTTAACGCCCTGCGCGCTTCGTATACTATTTCTCCTACGGCGGCAGCTAATCCAGCTGTGGAGTCTGCCCCTTCGCCGGGAGTCGCAGTTCCTAATGAATTGACTCTACGTTTCGGTTTCGCTCCCCTAAATATCGGCATGTTGCTAATTTCGCGGCGAACAAAACTCTAAAATATGCCCACAAAATTTCAAGAGATTTTTTCTCCAAATTTTCCAAAATATTTATCCTGTCTGGCTTCAGTTTATTGGCTATGTATGAGTATAAAGTAACCGCCACTTACAGAAAGATGATCTGGTAGACGGTCCTTTCCATGGTGTTGTTCTAGGGTGTTGCCGACTTGATGTCCTGCAGCTCCTCTCTGTTGATGGTCCTTGACGCCTTCCTTGACGCTGTTGACCCGTTTCTTCGTTGGTTCCTGGGTTCGTCCTTAGTGCGTCGCCAATGGTTGCGCGACGGCTTCTTTTCGAGTAGCCGCTGTGCGTACTCGGTTGCACACTTTGTGCGGTTCTCCGCGACTTGACGTGACACCGTCAATCGGGACTTTAAACGGTTGACCGATACGTCACCCCGCACCGACGTTCACTTCGCGTCTTCGCGTTAGATTCGTCGGGTTTTACGAACTACACTGGCGTCCTTTGCACGAGTCGTAGTCGTCACTTCAGAGTATTCTTAACTTTGTCCAAAACGCTTTTATCCTAATAAATCGCGAATCACTTAACTTCGGCAGATCCCACCGCTGCCACCAAATGTTATGCCGGTACCGGGTAATTAGATTATTCGGTATTCGGTATAATATTAAAAAGTTATTATTTTTCGGGATCGTTTGCCGATAAGGAGATGGATCTCGAGTTATCGATGAAAACACGAATTTATGTAAAAGGAAGTATTTATTATAGGCAACGGTGACTTTCCGTTGTCTATTTAGAAGTAAAGTAAGAAAGTACAATAATGCGTTGTTTCGAGGATTTCACGAGGAACCAACCGTTCTCTCTTGAGTCTAAATTAATTCTGTTTTTACTGAAGCAGTTAGCAACTGCGTTTGCTAAAATCCCTTAGTTGGCAGCTTTAGCTTTAGCCTATCGTAGATCGCCTCGCGAGTCGCTTCATGCTGCGTCGGCGTCTACTTCGCATCCCGTCTTGTATGACAGCTAGAATTCCATCTCTGTGTCCGCTAAGGAATATTCCCGAGAATACGTGAGAGGAATATTCCGCGACACAACATCGTTATTCCTACGTGGACGGCTCTCGAATATAAAAGTCTCATCTTCGGAACTCGTAGTGTTTAGTCTACGTTTGTTATTCTTACTTCTATCCTTACCTTTGTTGATAAATGTCTCGTCTTTGGAACTCCTACTGTTTAGTCTTTTCACTAGAGTTACGACTAGGACCGATTAGTCGAGCGGATTTCGCGATAACACGTCGGCGTTTGCATTCGCACGGCATGGCTTATAGACAATTTTAGGCTGATAATTCTATAATTTAAGGCGCCAATGAACCAAGCGGTTGGCTGGGTCCTTAACGGAATGAAGCCATACCAAATGCCTGTGGTCGGTTATCAAAGTGAATTCTCTGCCATAAACATAGTGACGAAATTGAGCTACGCTGTAGACTATAGCTAACAATTCCTTTTCAATTGTCAAATATCTTTCTTCGGCCTCGGATAGTGCTCTAGATGGGTAAGAAATTGGTGTGTCGCTGCCCACTTTGCCTTGACTGATAGCTCCGCCAATGGCTACATTTAAGGCATCTGTCGTGATTATAAATGGTTTTGTGAAATCGGGGTACTGGAGTACTGGTCCTCAACAGAGAGCATTTTTCAATTTTTGAAAAGCCTCATGTTGAGACTGTGTCCATTAGAAAATTGATCCCTTTTTCAATAATTGAGTTAACGGTCTTCAAATTCCAGAAAATTTTTCGATGAATCTACGATAGTAACCAGCCAAGCCTAAAAATTGTTTAATCTTTGTAGGGCTTATCGGCTGTGGATAATTTTTAACTGAATCTAATTTTTTTGGATCGGGTCGTACTCCGTCCTTGCTAATAGCGTGTCCTAAATAAGCGACTTCTTTCCAAAGGAACTCACATTTGTCAGGCTGCAATTTAAAATTAGCTTTACTTAGTCGTTCGGCAAGTTTTCGAATTTTTATTTCATGTTGTTGTATGGACCTCGCGTATACGACAATGTCAGCTAGATAAACAAAAAGTTCTGTGCCTTGTAAACCACACAGCACTCTATCCATGAGTCTCTGAAAGGTGGCTGGCGCATTTTTCAGCTCAAATGGCATTCTATTGAATTGATAATGGCCAAAAGGTGTAGAAAAAGTGGTTTTATGGACATCGTCCTGATGCACTTTTATTTGGTGAAATTCGCTAGCCAAATCAAAAACCGTAAAGTGTTTTGCGCTGCCAAGTTGATCTAGAATTTCTGTAATGTTAGGAAGTGGGTACGCGTCGCCCACTGTCTTCTCATTTAAGCCTCTGTAGTCGATCACCATACGCCATCTGAGCTTTCCGTGCGAATCGGCTTTTTAGGGGCGATCCACAGGGGTGAGCTGTAAGGTGATTCCGAGGGCTTTATGATTTTATTATCGATTAATTCTCCTACTTGTTCCCTTATCTCATCTTTATGAGCCGGAGGGAACCGGTATTGTCGAGTAAAAACTGGTTGGTCGTCCGTAGTAGTAATTTTATTTTGGGTCACGTTAGTGAATTCTAATTGCTCACAGAGTATGTGGAATAAAAAAGATGTGTCTGCTAGAACTTTATCGATGCTCGTCAGCTCTTCATCGTTCAGATGGTCGAGTCGGAGGAGCTCTTTTATCTTGGCTATGCGCGTGTGACTGTTGTCCGTATAGTGTTGTGTAATCGTTACTTGACTCGAGATTATTTCATCTTAAAATGAATCGGTCTTGTTATTAACAGAAAATTCGTACAGTGTGACAGTCGGTACTGTAAGTTCGTGGTCCTCGGTGGTCGTGTTGAATGCTTTGAGATATGCTACACCGTTAGTCTGCGTGACAACGGCTCCGCCTGCATAGACTCCTTTACCGCAATTCAATCCTGGAAGATATCCCTCGCTTGAATCGAAATTTTTTACACGTACGATGTAGATCGCTGAAGAACGAGCAGGAATTACTATAGTTTCGCGATTTTTAAATGGAAGTTGACCGTGTTTCCAAATGACTGCTTCTTTGTCATAGTCGATAGCAGCTCTACAGTTAACATGGAATTCCGATCCCAGTATCGCGTCTTGCTGAATTAGGAAGGAATCGTTTACTACATGAAATTTGCAATTTATGCCTTGGATGTCAGTAAAAGGTGAACCGATAGTAAAAATTAGTTCTTCGGAGATGACTTGTAATCGTAAAATATCTTCTGAATTGACCGGTACCTCCGTTTTTAAAGCTTTTTGCTTAATTAAATTTGGATCGGCACTGGAATCTACCAAAAAATCCGATTTATTAATTAATTGAGGTGATTCGATTGCTACGATCGGAACAAAAGAACTAGCTTTTAATCAAACATTCACGGTTCGCACGTTTCGTGTATTACTGTTCGGACTGGACGCTCTGGAAATTGCTTCGTTCGACTCGCGTCCGAGTTTGTCGAACGTTGTTGTCCGTTTCCCGAATTCGACGGGGAATCGCGCTATTTATCCTCTCGCTGTTTAGTATAACAATTATCTATCGCGTGACCCGGCTTATTGCAATACGCGCATTTCGGCCTAGAATCATCGCGTGGAGAGTTAAATAAAGGCTTCTTCTCGTTAAATAGTTAAATAGAGGCCTTGCCTCGTTACGTATCGGCTTCTTCTCTGGATATTTAAGCGAGCAGTTCACGGAACTGTCACTTGGCCTGTTACAGTGAACGTCGGTGGCAAATACCGAGACTCGGCGCGCGTTTCTTTGAATCTATTCCTATCGCGCTCTATCTCCTTTTCTACCCGGATCGCGGCTGTGAACGCGCTGTAAAGATTGTGATAGCCCTCCAACCGAAGGCGTAATCGAAAATCAGGCTTGTGACAAAGCATTCCAATGCTTCGCTCTCAAAGCCACGAATATTCGTCTGTGAAAGCTGCTCGCCGGCCTTACCTGTTTCTGCATCAATAATGGCAGAATGTAGATCCTTGACTCTGCTGATGTAGTCAATAGCGTGTTCGGACCTACCTTTGCTGATGTTACCCAATTCTCCCCTGTACTGATATAATGATTTTGCAGAACCAAATAAAATTTTAAGACGCTCCTTGAATTCGGTGACCGTGACGAACGGATCGTCTTCCGTTATTTACATGCTCTTGCAAATTTTGATACGGGAATATTGTCTCCCGTGAAAACTGGCGCAGATTTAAGAACGGCCTTGAATTGGAAATGTGGATTAGGCGATGCTATATCTATATACGAAGGAGATCTGTTATTTTCATTACTATTATTATTCCTCTGTTGAACGGGAATAATCCTCTGCGTTTGGAGGGGATCTGTATGAACTTGTGTATGGACTGACGAACGCAACTCTACCACGTCTCTTTTTAAACAATCAAAATCTTTGAGTAAAACTCTGAGCAAATCTTCGATGCGGGAAGCCTCGGGACTTCCCATTTTTGACGTTTCCGTATCTGCGAGTTCTGATTCTAACTGTTTATTTACCAATTCTGTTTCCATAATCTGAATTTGCGAGAGGCGCTCTTTTTCGCGTTCTATCATTTCTATTTCGCGTTTTTGTAATGCTCTGTAATGTTCTTGATTTTCTATATTTTTGATAGGGACTGCTTCTTCTTGTTCTTGTAAACGTTTCTGTTTTTTAGTCAACTGTTCGTATAGAGTTTTTATTTCCTCTTCCGAGAGGGCTTTGGTTTTGTTACCACGGGTTCCCATTTCGGAATTTCATTATGTTAATTAATTAATATATAACTTCGCGTTTGATAAACGACTTTTATGAATTTTAAATGATTTTGAAACGGTATTATCCGAATACAGACAGTGTAATCCCACCGCTGTCACCAGAAAATTAACCTGTTACGTCCTGGGAGTTTAAGTAAGTAAAAAAAAAATAAAAGTTATATTTTAAATATGAAAACTCGCGCCCGAGGATGATCGACAGGTCAACAAAAGGGTGGTCTCTCGTTTAAGTAGGAATGGGTCCACTAAGGATAGAGACCGTGTCTGATCAGGATAACTTTAGAATTGTAATATATATATGATATATCTTACCTGCCTTCTTCTTGAGCTGCAGATGGACTTTGACAACAAAGCGAGCGGATGAACGTTGAGGGTTGGTATACTCGATGGTGAACAATAGGGTGCCACAAGGTTGAATGACTTCAACGTACTTCGGTGGTGATGATGACAGTTGCTTGAAAGTCTAACGACCGGAAGATTTTACGACGTTGAGATTTAAATGAACGAGAGAAACGATTTTAGGTTTACTCGCGACATTTGAATTTGAAACGGATAGTAATTCATCAACACCCTCGTTGACAAGTTCTTGAATGACGAGATCTAATTTAGTTGAGCTATTCGACTTATTATGTCCCCCGGGACGAGCCGGAGAACCGCAAACCTCTGCAATGACATGACGAGATTGAAATTTCCAGCCAGCCCTTCGTCTTCCCATTAAATAATTTGTAGTGGCGAGAGAGGAGGATTTGAAAAGGATTTTGATAGTGCAGAATGGATGCACTGACCGGATAGTGTTGAAAATCATTTAAGAAGGATTTAGGTCGTGCAGAATGGATGGACTGACCGGATAATGAATGGATGAAAACCCAGTGTGCAAAATGTATGCAAAGAGGGGTTTACTAAAGGTAAGGAGTTTTGGAAAACAATAGTAATAATTAATTTATTTCGATGAAGGGGTTTGATTGAAATAATTAACACTGATTTAAAGTCGTAAATATAAAAATGATAATATATGTAAAGGGTGTCCCAGCAAGAGTGCCGGATTTCAATTTGCCGCCATTTTGTTAATACGAGTTGTACGGTGAATTTTTTTGGACATTTGTCACGTATAGACCACGCGATTTAAGAATATGGAGAAGTATTCAAACCAACAACGTTTAATTATTGTAAAAACACAATACAAAAATGGTGAAAGTTTTGCGAAAACAGTTCGCCAATTACGTCAAGTTTCCGGTCGCAATAATGCGCCAAGTGAATCGACAGTGAGGCGTTTAATTACAAAATTTGAGACAAAATTTCCGCTGATAGATCAGAAGATCACTGTTCGTCGTCGTCCTTGTCGGTCACTCGAAAATATAGCCACAGTAACGGAATCTGTGGCCGAGAATCCAGGAACTTCCATTCGGCATCATGGTCAATAATTAAACATTTCCAGTAGCACTGTGCAACGAATTTTGGTAAAAGATCTGCATTTGCACGCGTACAAGGTTCAATTGGTGCAAGAAATCAAGCCAAGGGACCATGCGCAGCGTCGTGAATTTGCTGATTGGGTATTGGAACATCATCAAATTAATGCGGATTTTTTGAAGAAAATCATTTTTTCAGATCAGGCACACTTTCAACTCGACGGATACGTAAATATGCAAAACTGTCGGATTTGAGGTGCTGAAAATCCTCGTGTAATACTCAAACAACCAATGCATCCACCGCGAGTAACTGTTTGGTGTGCATTTTGGGCTGGCGGAATAATTGGGCCGTATTTCTTTGAAAATGCAGCTGGAAATGCGTTAACTGTAAATGGAATGCGGTATCGCGAAATGTTTACGGAGTTTTAGTGGCCCGAATTGGATGTAATTAATGTGGAGGACATGCTTTTCCAACAGGACAATGCGACCTGCCACACAGCACGTGAAACAATGGTGTTACTGCAGACTAAGTTTCGAGGCCGTGTCATTTCTCGATTTGGCGATCAACATTGGCAACCAAGATCGTGCGATCTAACACCGATGGACTTTTTTCTTTGGGGCTATGTGAAGGAAAAGGTGTATGCGAATAAGCCTGAAACAGTTGAACATCTTAAAGAGGAAATACGGCGCGTTATTGGCGAAATACAGCCATATTTATGCGAGAACGTTTTTCAAATTTTCAACAAAAGAATAACCCTGTGCCAGAGGTTTCGTGGTGGCCATTTGCCTGATGTTGGATTTCACGGTTAATCGGAACTATTATTCTTTATGTTGAAATAAAAATGTTTGCTTAATTCAAAAATAAATGTGTTTTTTCTTTAAAATTAAATCCGGCGCTCCTGTTGGGACACCCTTTATTAGATCATTAAAATTCGGTACACAAATTGAATTATCCTTTATTACAATTAACGCGATAATTCTAGACGTGGAATCTCGTGGATAATATTCCTGTCAGCTTTTCTTAGCCGCCTGTCTGCTCTCTTCCGAAGTACAGGATATTTCCGGGTTTTATATTTGAACACGTAACGGATTTACAAACCTTCTTAGTGCTAAACCGATTCGTATAGTACGGCGCGTGTTAAGAGGTATTACTCGTTTAGCGGTGTCGATGAGACTACTCTTAGACGCGTCGCTCTGGGCCTCTGTGGGTCCGACATGGTGGGGAGCGCTGGAATGTTCCCTCTCTTCGCGGCGCATGCGTGCTACGGTACAACTCTGTGCTTGCATTGTTCTAGTGACTATAGACATGGTATGCTGGCTACGCGCCGCGCACCGATAGAGATAACATTTCAGCGATGAGATAACGCTGACATCATACACTGACTACGCACGGCGCACAGTAGACCTTGCAAGCATTGTTAGAATATACCATTGAGCATAGTATAAGACAAAGAATATTATATTGTTAATATATTGAAAATATGTATGTTCAATAAAATAAATGTTTTTATGATTTGAATTATTTGGATTATCAACATGTATTGTAGCGGAACGCAACTACGCGATCCGGTACAAAAACATAAATCTTAATTCCACCCAAACATCCAAATACACATCAACTAACACGGACTAAACTAACGGAAAAAAACTAAAAAAATCACTAAAAAGCGATTATCTATTAAACAAAACGAGCAGACACGGCGCAAACGAGCACCAACGGGACTAGGAAAACATAGTAGACAAGTACGTACACACACAGAAGAGCAAAGTACACACCTTAAAAACAATGGCGTAAATAAAAGGCCCGCCTAGCCTAAAGACCACCATGTAAACAAAACAGAGCACGCAAGGGGAACCGCCCCCGAACGAAGCCTACTAGACCAGCAATAGCCCCCGCCCTATACAAAGACCAGGCCAAGCCTAACGCAGTCGGCACCACCCAAATAGGCCATACTACTTAAAAGGCGAGAAACCCAAGAACGCCTCAGCACGGCGAAAAGAGGGAATAATTCATGGAACTCTCGAGATTCCACGAAACACCGAGACAAATCAAAAGGGTACCTTCACATGAAGCTTCGCCACGTGCCCCCACTCACAGATAAAAAATTAACATTAAGAAAAAGACTTTAAACAAAACGATCTCTTACAAATATTAATAAACAAATAGAGAACAAGACAACCCTTACACAGGAGAGTACATGGAAACAAGAATAACATAAAAATCAATGAGAAATCCATAGAAAACTCCTAAAAAAAGACTTAATTAACAATAATTAACGACCCTCGGTAAATAGTCTGTAACGGTAATTTTTCTACGTTCTCATATATTTTTATTTATCGTGGGGATTTCGGGCTCGATCACAGGACTAATTAGTTTAGACTTCGTAGTGGTTGACAGTAGGGCTTTATTAAAAAAAAAATAGTCTCATAAACAAGAACACTCTTTAATTACGGTCACTCGAAATTTGCATAATGATTATTTTAACGTCGTAATTCTAGCGATTATTTCTACAGATATTTTATTATTTCGGTGCATGAATTCTCAGTATTCCTCGGAAGTCTGTTATGGTCCGGTACAACGGTATCACTGTATATTCGATACGCATATATCTTACAGCTGGCTATTTTTGCCTCGCACTCACTCCTTCGATAGAGCGTATCAGCTCTATTTACAATTCTTCCTCTCTTTTACTCTTATTCTGCGACAGTATCTCGCTTCACTCGCGATCTTGCTTCGCATTCGCTCCTTTTGTAGAGTGTATCAACTCCACTTACAATTCTTTCTCTTACACTTGGGTTTTGCTCGTACACACTTTATTCATATCTGTTAATCCTATGCATCTTAGTTCTACCTATTTCTTATTCTCTACTTTTCCTAATCCTATCTTTTATTGTGTAACAAAATTTGGGAATTCCCTCGATTTTATTTATTATTATTTCCTCTTATTGGAACATAAATTCTTGGTATTCTCGGGCTCGTACCTCGATGGTGCGTTGACGCCCTGAAATTCCCTCGCTACCCACACACACACCGCCTCACGTACACGCTCACTACTTGGAAGGAGTGTATAAACCCTGTTTACAATTCTTTTCTCGTTCTCTCCCGTTGTACTTTCACTCTTTCACTCTTCAACTCACTCGACTCTGCGCTACTCGTTTATTTTGTAGTAAGACGAAATACTCGTCTTATATTAAATATACCGCCGAAATGATGAGACTAAAACTAGATTCACACACACCAACTCAGAGATCCATACCACACAGCATACACACATATAAACAAACTACCGTTACTCAAGATATAGTTATACTGCCAAGCAGTAAAACTATAGTCTCAAGATACATCGAAGACTCATCTACAAGCAACACGCCAAAGTATTATAAACCAGAAAAGAGTATTAACGGGACCAAATGGGCTACAGGAGATGGGCTACAGGACGACTAGGAGATATAGTAATACCCTACTATACCGGCAGATGTGGAAGAAGAGCGGGGAAGTCGGTATAAAAGGGCACGACAAACCACAGTCGGAGAGCATTCTGTTCACAGACTTTCGCCAACATCCGGAATCTACCAAAGGAGGACCACCTAATCAACCAAAGGAAGACCAGCTAATCGACCAAAGGAGGACCAGTTATCCAACTAGAAGAAGGACCACCTAGTCAATCCAAGGAGAAGCATCTTCAACTGCAACATCTCCAAGGATTAGGCCTGAAACCGCTGGCCCAGGGAAAAACGAACATCTCCAAGGCCTACTACAGAGCCATCAGTCATCCAAGTAGTCCAGCATCCTAGCCTACAAGATCTTCCATCGAAATTATAACAAGTGGTATGGATCCAAATTATATTAAAATCCAGAGGGACTAAAAAACGCCATAGAAACTAGCTAGGGCCGCTCCTGTAGCATTTCCGATGCGCCGATGCACCGAGGATGCACCGCGCTGACGCCTCCACCGGAACAGCGGCGGGACCAGCGAGTAGATCGCTCAGCCAGAGGAGCTCGAGTGAGAGCTCCGTCCCCACTACAGTCCACGCGCTATAGATATAGAATAGGCTATCTCCAGACACCGAGAAATAATAACAGAGGCGATATAGATATAGTAACGATGGCAAGCCCAGCAAGCGCGTTCTATGTGTAGATACAATACCACCAAATAACTATAGAAATACTTTATTAATTCAAGATAAAATCTCCTACTTCATGCGGACGCGATTATAGAGGCATGCGTAAGCCCGGGTTAAATTCTTGTTGTAAGGTGCATAATCACCAAAATTAAGGAGCATATTTAAATTTTACACAAACTATTTCACTTCACTTGTATTATTTATTAAATGTGTATAATAAACCATACTTTTACCTAATACAGAAGCCTATATTAATTTCCTCCCTGCTCGAGTTCGAACTAAAACCCTTTAAGGGTGATGTTAACGTAAAATACCGTTACATTTGGCGCCCGAACAGGGACTCGAGCATAGGAAAGAAAGGCTGATATGGGGCTATAAGTATGAGTTTTGAATCGATATTCGCTCAGAGACTGGTGCAACGGGCCGCACTCGACGCTAGTGGCGAACTTAATACATCACTACTAGGACGCTCTTTAGAGTGGGAATCCACAACAGCGGACGGTATCTTAAGGCAACAAAGACGGATTCAAGATCGGGAAGAAATCGCTAGGCTATCCGAAATTCCGAACGTAACAATGGAAGCCAATGCATCAGACAGACTCCAGGAGGGGCGATCAACACCGAAGCTAGGAGAAACTCTTCCGGTAGTTCCAGATCCCGTGAACATGAGTCAAATTATGGCTTTCCTTCACACCATGAAAGAAGGCCAAGACGAGATGCGTGCAAAATTAGACGTTGCAAATGACTCCTGTATCTCGAGGACGGCTACCTTGCGTGAAAATCTGAAGGAACACATCGAACACAAAATATTCGATAGTGACAAACGGACGGACACGAAACTGGAAACAGTCCGTCGAGAAATAATTGAAGAGCAAGATGTTGTCAATAATTATCACAGGGATATAATTGTCAACGAGCAACGGATTGTGGCCCGACTAGACAAGGAGATGAAAGAAGCCATGGAACGAGTAACAAAGAACCAAAACACGACAGAAAAACATGGAAATAGGATAAAGGCACTAGAACAGCGTGTCTCCTCGGGCATAAATAATTCCGCCCATGGTCTGTCCACTTTCCAGATAGGAAATATTACTCGTCTCCAGGCATCTACGCAAAGAACTCCGAAATTTGCGGCAGACGGCAAGCAACGGCCTACAAAATTTCTTAAAGAACTACAAGAATACTGTGAGGCTGGAGGAATTGAGGGATCGGACGTACGCATCGTCATACAAGACGCACTGGAGGGCCAAGCTAAGAACTGGTGGCATCTCGTGGAAGGTAGCGTGCATAATTTCTCGGAATTTGCAACAGCATTTTCTGCACGCTACTGGACTAGAGAAATGCAAGACAAGGTCCGCAGCAATCTGGAGTTCGGTACATACGACACAGAAGGACAAAGTCGCACCAGGGCAGAATACGCCACTCTCATTTTTGGCAGCGCGCGGGACCTTGAAGAAAAAATGTCGGACGAAGCAATTATTCGCCGCCTAGCCCGACATTTCGACGAAGAGGTGCGATGTGCCGTCAGGATCCGACAGATAAACAACGTCCAGGAATTCCTCGAGCTTCTCGAAAGCATCGATATGGCGGGACCTCTTAATAGTAAAAGAGGACACCAGCGGCGAGACCTTCAAGGACGCGGGGGATCAAGGGACCATGGATGGCGGGGACCAACGAGGAACGAGTGGCTACCACCACGAGTCCCTGACAACCGGCCACGTTGGCAGACCCCTCCAAATAATGGCAATGGTGGATATACAGCATGGCAGCAGGCGGCACAACGACCACCACAGCCATACACCACTCCCCCACCTACGCCACAAGGAGCGTACCACCAGGGAGCGGCACCATGGCACCAGCCACCTCCACCACCACCAGTCAAGAACGAAAGATACCACCAAACAAATGCGATCCAGGGATATCCCCCTGGACCATTTATAAACAATACGATGACACCAGAGATACGAGCACAACCGAGCGGATCCCAAAATCCAAATCCGGGAAACGCTTAGACGTTGCGCCCGTACAAAAATCCGAAAGAGAAAAACGAGGTGCAACGACAAATAAAAAGGAAATACAAGGACGAAAGGAGGGAGTAAATGTAGAAAAAAGAAAGCAGAAAAGGAAGGAACGGAGAGCGTTAAAAAACGAAGAAAGAAAATCGAAGACAGACGAAGGGAAAATCGCTAGTGAGCCATCCAGTAGTCAAGCCATCCAAAAGGATATCGTGATGCTGAAATCACCGGAACGGGAACAAGGGATCGCAACCCCAAGTACCTCTAATGATCAGCAGGAGACATCCAAAGGAGAGGCGCAACGAAAGAGCGGCAATGACCAGGATGCGAGGAAGTACCAAGTATTCACAGTCACCGAGGACCTTCGAGAATTTCTACGGGAAGAACCAAAGAAAGTGGGGAAGTGGTATGATGAGATACACCCCCGGTGCCCAGAAATTCCAATAGGAATCGAGGGACTATCTGTGAATAGTCTGATTGACAGCGGCAGTGAGGTGAGCTGTATTTCTGAAGAATTTTTTAAACAATATGATAAGAAATTCGAGAAATGCCCCACACTGCCAGTCACTTCGACAAAAGTAGTAGGAGCTTTTGGAGGGGAACCGGAAAAAGTCAAGAAACAAATAATGGTAGAGGCTAAAACATACGGATCAGAAGGAGTGCTGCAGTTACTGGTTGTCCCAAAATTACTACGACCTATCTTAATTGGGATCGACGGAATGTTAAAACTACAAATTTCCGTCGATGCTCACAGTAAATGTGTGGCAGTTAAAGATAAGGTCGTAGCAAACCTAGAAAACGGATTGTGGAAATTGGTACACCAGGTCACACAACAAAAAGAAAGTAGTAGAGAAATTTGCGCAATACAAGAAGAATCTCTACCAACACCCCTCGAATTCAAATTATCGGAGGTGGAATTCGAGGAAAAGATGACGGAATGCCACGATCTTGAAACGAAGATTAAAACAACCTTTAAACAAATCGTTGAAAAGAACCAGGAAGTCTTCGACAGAAGGCCAGGAAGAATGACTAAATATGTACATCGCCTCATACTCAAAGATCCGAAGCCATATTTCCATCGATCATATCCGGTGGCGCTAGCACAACGAGAGCGAGTCCAGCAAGAAATCGATAAAATGCTCGACTACGGTGTGATACAAAAATCAAACAGTATTTACATAAATCCATTAATGCCGGTAACGAAAGCCGATGAGAGCGTGCGACTGTGTTTAGATGCCAGAGAACTAAACAACTATCTGGTAAATGACCACAACAACGCACCACCCATCGAGGAAATTTTTCAGAGGTGTGGAGGAAAATCCGTCATTTCCACGTTGGATCTCACTAGCAGCTTCTGGCAAATTCCACTACACCCAGACTCTAGAAAATATACTGCTTTTCAGCACAATAGAAAGTGTTACGAATTCACGGTCACACCGTTTGGATTAAAAACCAGTACGGCTAGCCTAATTCGAGCACTGGACGTAGTGTTAAGCGAATTAGATTTCGTCATTAATTTTGTCGACGATTTACTAATATTATCTAGAGATCAGGAAGAGCATCTCACGCACCTCGAGATCCTTTTTCAACGTTTTAAGGAGCACGGAATGACACTAAAATTCACAAAGTCACACTTTTTCCGTAAAGAAGTATCCTTTCTAGGCCACATTCTCACCACGGACGGACTCAAACCAGATCCAGAGAAGATACGGGCTATTAAGGAATATCCTGCTCCGAAAAATTTGAAACAATTAAGAGGATTTCTCGGTTTGATAAATTTCTACACGAAATTCACAAACCGACATGCACACGAGACCGCTCCACTTTTGGAATTGCTAAGAAAGGGAGTAAGATGGAAGTGGGAACCAACACAACAAAAAGGTTTCAATCGAGTCAAAGACCTGTTCTGCGAAGAAGTCATCCTGCGATTTCCAGACACCAGAAAGCCATATATCTTGACAACCGATGCCAGCGGATATGCACTGGGGGCCATACTATCACAAAAGAACGAGGAAGGAGAGAGCGAAGTCATATCCTTCGCCAGCCGGACTCTTAAGGGGGCAGAACATGGGTACATGACCACCGAAAAAGAGTTGCTAGCAATAGTATGGGCCCTAGAAAAATTCAGGACATATCTACGAGGTGCTGAGATTCAAATAAAAACAGACCACAAAGCATTAATCTTCATCAAAGCATGGCGATTCATGGCAGAACGATTAATGCGGTGGGTTCTATCTATTCAGGATTATAATCTGAGTATAGAACACCTCGAGGGACATAAGAATACGGTTGCTGACACTCTGAGCCGAGTGGAAGGATACGAAAAGAATAATCGAGGAGCAATAGTAATCGGAGCAACCTTGGCACGAAAAGCTTCGAAAGAATTAATAAAGGAAATAAAACAAATTGCGAAACTTCAAAGAGAACAAACAGATCTTGGGGACATCATGGCATTTTTGGAGAAAGAAGAAAACACTGAAGAAGAAAAAAAATTCCGCCTCCAGGAAGGAATCCTCCAGAAGAAGACCAAAAATAAAATCTGGAAGGTCATGCTGCCAAAATGTATAGTGCGAAAATTAATCATAGAATGTCACGAACTCTATGGGCACATTGGAGCAAGAAAATGCTTTAGAATTCTCGACGAAGACTTCTCGTATCCCCACCTCGGAAAATGCATCCGATCGCTACTGGCATGCTGCGATATCTGCCAACGCAGTAAGGTAACAACACAAACAAATTTCACTGAAATGCAGACAATTATTCCTGAGAAGCCGGGGGACTTGATCTCTATCGACTTCTATGGACCACTCCCCACCTCGATAGGAGGAGTAAAACATATTCTCGTTACCATCGATGCATTCAGCAAATATGTGGTATTGTTTCCCATGCGGAAAGCAAACACGACGACGGTGATAAAAAGGATTTTCAACGACTATATCCCACAGCTTGGAAAACCAGCACGGATCCAGTTTGACCATGGTACGCAGTTCACCGCTAAAAACTGGTTAAAAAAACTAGAAGAAGAGAAAATAAGAGCAGTATTTTCCTGCATCCGTCACCCTCAAGGGAACATCGTAGAGAGAGTAAATCGAGAACTAGGACGATTCTTCCGAACATTCTTGAAAGAAAACCATGCTGGGTGGTATAAATGGGTGCAAGTAGTACAAGACTGTATTAACGAGTCCCACCACGATACCACCAAATTCACGCCCATTGAACTACAACGAGGTAAAAGACCGGTAAGACTGTGGAACAGATGGTTAGGAATACCGGCAAGTGAGGAAGACGACCCTTTAACCTACGAGGCTAAACTCCAAATTGCACGAGAAAGAATAATGAAAAAGGGGGCAAAGCGGGCCGAACGATTTAATCACACACACCGACTAACAAACTTCGAAGAAGGAAGTTTAGTGTTAGTAAAAGCTTTAAATATATCGGATCCCGCAAATTAAATCACCTCGAAGTTCTTGCCTCTACGAGAAGGTCCATACCTCATAGATAAGTGCGTGGGTCTAGCAACCTATTTGTTAATAGATCCACTCACTAAAAAGGTCCGAGGAAAATTCCACGCCAGTCTCTTGACCAAGTATCATACGGAAATAGAAACAGAGGAAGGAGACAACATAGAGACAAGTAGAAATAAATAGAATAAGAATAATTAAAATTAAAAATAGTAAAAAGAATAACAGAAAACTCGATCATAGGCTGAGAACAAGAAATTTAAGAAAAGTAAAATTAGATATAAGAAATTAGAATAAGGAATTTCGATTGGGAATTCTAAATTCACACCCCCTAAAATAAATTCAAAATAGTAATAAGAATAAATAACAATAAATCATAGAATTAAAATAGATAGAATAAATTAAGAGAAGAAATTTCAATTGTGGCAGGAAGGATACATATAAACTAAATTCTCAAGTCACACACTCTAAATTAAACATGCAGTCGATCAACAACTCACCGAGGATAAACAATCGACCGAAGGATCTAGAAGAGACCGTCCCTACTCATTCACCGAGGATAAACAAACCCCCTCTAAACGAACGACGATCGGTAATAATAGAATAACCAGGGACCGATAAATACTATCGAACTAAACGCTGACAGGTGATAAGGAGGAAAATTAAAATATCAACTCAAATAAAAATGCAAATAAAACATAACGAAATCTGGGAATTAAGGAAAATTACAATAAAAAACAAAGGAATTAAAAGTTGGCGAGGAAAAATATCAAAAATTCCGGAAATTCAACATAAAAGCAACCGATGGGATTTAAAATATCCCAGAGACAGCAACGGTCTTATAATAATTACGGACGACAACGTTCGAGGGTGGGAACCAGGTAACGGAGAGGGGATGGAAAATCACTTCAAACAGCAAAATTTCAAGTGAGGCAGTCAGTATAAACCAAACCATCAACAAAGCCAAAAATGTATCGAAATTATCCAGTCGAGAATTTATTCGGGGAATACCGAAACATCGAAATTCTGAGCGTGGCGACCCCTCACAGGATCTATATCTACAAAGAAGACATCGAAGGGACGAGGAACAATTTTATCCAATACATCGAAGATCTGCCCTTGGACACACCAGGACTCCGGCAACTCAGCCAAGGCGAAGACTACGTCGGAAGAGACATCTTATATCGATTTGAGGATAAATTCTATCGAGGGCTGATGACAACAGAGGAGGGCCTGGACGGAAACATTTTAATATGGTTGGGTGACCTCGCCATAGACCAGGCAGCCCAAATCCAAGACTGTTATACGCCACCAGAAGAAGTAGTACATATAGCTTTCCAGGCCATCCCAGTCGGAATAAGTCAAATCCAACCCCCGGGGGAGCAATGGACGGAGGAGGAACTATCCCAAACAAGAATCATCCTCCAAGAAAATACATGGAATGCCATCCTCCACGATACCGAGACGTATGCGGAAGCGAAATGGATGGAGTGCTGGAGGCCGACAGAAGGCGGAGGAATACAGCTGCTTAGCGAGGAGCTAATCCGACGAGGCATCGCCATCCGAGGACCAAACCCGCCGTATTTTGACTGGGGAACGGACGGAGGGATGATCTTGGACCCTCACTTCATGGAAGAAGAAGACACGGATTCAGGATACAAGACAGATTCCGAAGCTGATGAGTGGGAAGAAATGGAGATCGACGAAGAACAATAAAAATAAATAAACCACCTAAAAACATATAAAACCTAGAGATAAAAAGAAAATAAACGAAACATTATTTCTGTAATCCTGTCTATAAAAATTATTTCTAGAACCTGCCACAATAGCGAATTAAAATAAAATATAGAATAAGATAGAAATAAGACATAGAATAAGATAGAAACTCAAAGTAGAGAAAATAATAATAATAAGAACAGCGAGAATAATACACAAGCGAAAATAAATTCATTAACCGGAATACACTAACAATAGATAAGTAATATGAACATAAATAGAAGCAAGAAGCGATTACGTGAGAATATAAAGACACAGTTAAGACAGAGAAAAATAATAAATAACAGATCCTCGATTCAAGGAATTTATCTCGGATCGGGGGACAATAAGACGAAATACTCGTCTTATATTAAATATACCGCCGAAATGATGAGACTAAAACTAGATTCACACACACCAACTCAGAGATCCATACCACACAGCATACACACATATAAACAAACTACCGTTACTCAAGATATAGTTATACTGCCAAGCAGTAAAACTATAGTCTCAAGATACATCGAAGACTCATCTACAAGCAACACGCCAAAGTATTATAAACCAGAAAAGAGTATTAACGGGACCAAATGGGCTACAGGAGATGGGCTACAGGACGACTAGGAGATATAGTAATACCCTACTATACCGGCAGATGTGGAAGAAGAGCGGGGAAGTCGGTATAAAAGGGCACGACAAACCACAGTCGGAGAGCATTCTGTTCACAGACTTTCGCCAACATCCGGAATCTACCAAAGGAGGACCACCTAATCAACCAAAGGAAGACCAGCTAATCGACCAAAGGAGGACCAGTTATCCAACTAGAAGAAGGACCACCTAGTCAACCCAAGGAGAAGCATCTTCAACTGCAACATCTCCAAGGATTAGGCCTGAAACCGCTGGCCCAGGGAAAAACGAACATCTCCAAGGCCTACTACAGAGCCATCAGTCATCCAAGTAGTCCAGCATCCCAGCCTACAAGATCTTCCATCGAAATTATAACAAGTGGTATGGATCCAAATTATATTAAAATCCAGAGGGACTAAAAAACGCCATAGAAACTAGCTAGGGCCGCTCCTGTAGCATTTCCGATGCGCCGATGCACCGAGGATGCACCGCGCTGACGCCTCCACCGGAACAGCGGCGGGACCAGCGAGTAGATCGCTCAGCCAGAGGAGCTCGAGTGAGAGCTCCGTCCCCACTACAGTCCACGCGCTATAGATATAGAATAGGCTATCTCCAGACACCGAGAAATAATAACAGAGGCGATATAGATATAGTAACGATGGCAAGCCCAGCAAGCGCGTTCTATGTGTAGATACAATAACTATAGAAATACTTTATTAATTCAAGATAAAATCTCCTACTTCATGCGGACGCGATTATAGAGGCATGCGTAAGCCCGGGTTAAATTCTTGTTGTAAGGTGCATAATCACCAAAATTAAGGAGCATATTTAAATTTTACACAAACTATTTCACTTTACTTGTATTATTTATTAAATGTGTATAATAAACCATACTTTTACCTAATACAGAAGCCTATATTAATTTCCTCCCTGCTCGAGTTCGAACTAAAACCCTTTAAGGGTGATGTTAACGTAAAATACCGTTACAGTAGGTCTATAGACCAGATTATTTAATTTAATCCGTCCGCTGAATCTGATGCACTTCCTCGATATGAGCTAAAATTTGCCTCCTAATTCTATTCCTTACAAAACTACCAGTTTATTCGCCCAAACCTATTTGTATACCCTTATACCATTTAACTTATCTACTAGTTCGATTTCCATAACCGCATACCTTACTTGCGGCCTTACGGTCTCTTTCTGATTTAATCTTTTTCTCTCGCCTGTTTGTGGTCTGTCTTTTTCCACGGGTCTTGGTCTGTCACTCACTTGTTTGCCTGTTCGGCCTATACACGGACTCGACTTTGTTTTATCTTTTTATCGTTTTTAATAATTTCACTGTATAGTCGTACTTTTGACTGTTCTTTTTCTGTGATCTTTACTAAAACAAGCCTATTGTGCCAAGAGAGCTCCTCTCTCCCCGCACCGCCTTTTATAGGCCTCCCCTTGCCTCAGTCCCCTCTGCCTATTTTTCATCATAAATTCATAATTTCGACGTATATCGGCGGCTTCTCCGATCTGTCGCTGCCGCGCTCACCGCCTTCCCCTCGCCTCCCAGCAAGGCCAGCTGGTCGCTGACCCGCTGTTTACGTCAGCGAGGGAATTTCGGCGCCGTGACAGCTTTCGTTCTTATATCGGGGGCAATGGCCTATTGCCCGCAAAACTCGGTACTCCTGTACCGAGTCTTTCGCTTCGGTGTTTTTTATACCTCTTAAATATATTCGGGCTCTTCTAGCCGTTCGAAATAACGATCGGTGCTCGCGAATATACCTCTGTTCTGTCGCATCGATCGTTATCGCATTAAGCCCTACGCTAATCAGTGTAATTATGTTACAAGTCATCATTAGAACAAACAGGCGACTGTACGAGAGGCAGAAAAAGACCCATATGGGCAAGAAATATCGAAAAATCTTGACCCAAGGACAAAAACCACCAGTAAAGAATTTAAACCTATAACAGGTAGGAATATAACATTAGCTGACAAAATACAACCTCGCTAGAACCGCGTCTCAGACCCCAAGGGAGACAAAGAGCGGGCTAAATATAGAAATTTAAGGAATAACAGAACAGCTACACATCACCCCGCACCTCCCTCACTGAGTGATTGAAGTGCGATAAACATCACGTGACCTACCACAAAACACCCCCCACCCTCCGGGGTCCATCCGCCAACCTATATAAACCACGACGGGACAAGCCTCAGGGCTCTTGTCAAAATTCATAATTCAAGGCGAAGTGCTGCTCGACAGCCTACTTAACATATAAAAATCACACGTGAGATCTCCATGTAAAAGATACGCGTTCTTTCGATCAAATCGATTCCCCTGCATTGCGCTTGGCCGTCGTTTGACCAAATGCACCGATAAATAACAATAACTGACAGTTTGGGACACACAATGCTAGAACCAGTGTTCTTTTTCTCAACTGATTCCCCTGCATTGCGCTTGGCCGTTAGTTGAGTAAACGAACTCATCAGGATACTCTGTGAGGAGTAAGGCTCCCCTGCACTGCGCTTGGCCGCCCCTACTCACAGCGTCAGGGCACACTCCACTAACGGGTCCCCACGCACGGCGTCGTGGCTATCCGTCTCTTGGAGTGTGGAAAGGCACGAGTGACACAAGGTCCAGGGAGTGGCATCCCGACTAAGTGCACCGCGCACTAGATTCGTAGGGTGTACCTGCGTGGGTGGGACCACGTCAGGATCAGCACTAGCTACCACCTGTAACCTACGAATACATCGGCTGCACAATCATTAAGAAACCGAATCGTAAGCCTCTTAATGGCACGATAAGGTGGCTTAATTGATCGTGAATAACGGCTTCAGTATCCGGGGTACAGGAAGAGTTAGATGGTCATAGCTGCGAACCCGGTGTCTTGTGCGAACAGTGAAGCTATAGCCAGGGACCCAAACAATAACAAAGACGAGTAAGATAGGTAGGTAAATTCACACACACACACACACACCACCTCACGGTACGACACTCGCGATTCCCCTATAAGCTCACCGCGCAAACATCAGTAGGGCGGAGCCTTGAAAGGCAAGTCACGCAGTTACTCCGGTCTATGGAATATCAAAATAATAAACCACCAGTTGAAACGTCCGATGATTCAAAACAAAGGTCAACCGGTACGTCTTACGACGGTACCACGGAATGCCCCATATGAGGACAAGCACAGGCAGTAGTAACTAAGCAGGCCCCACCCCTTTAAGATCAAATGGACACAGATAGAAACAAACACACCAATGAACGGGAAGCTTCGCATAAAATGTATCCTGAATGCACATAATTAACTGATCAAATCCACGTACGTAGTTTTAAGAAAATCGCGGATTAGCAAACGCGATAGCTCCCGAATTAGATAAATTGAATGTTAAGCTCCGTAAAGGTGATATCTAATCACTTTACGAACAATCGAGTCGAAACCCTAAATAACTTGGAATTATTCCACTTACGTAGTTTTAAGAAAATCGCGCATTAGCAGACGTGACGACCCAAGAATTAGATAAATTGAGTGTTTAGCTCCGTAAATGCGATATCTCATCGCTTTACGAATAATAGAGTCACATCCCTAAATAACCGGAAATCAATCCGCATACGTAATTTTAATTATCACGTAGAAACGCGACAACCCGAAATTAAATTAATTGAGTGTTGAGCTCCGTATGCACGAGACCTCATCGTCATACGAATATTAGAGTCCAAACTAAACCACTGGAAGTTATTCCATCTCTGGAATCACAGTTGAGAGTAGAATAGCGCTAGGACGCAATTTTAGGAAAATCCGTATAAACAGTACGAGAGCGTCAGCCTGAACCATCAATCTCCATTCCAGTCTCCTTACAAACATTGCAAACAACTAACGCCTTAAGCAAAGAAAAAGAAAGAAAGACAGAGAATTACCTTACAAGTATAAAAGATCGATGATGAAAGGGTAACGAACCGCATGTCCACCACGGACCGATGCAACACAAAAAAATCCAACCTGAGGTCTCTTACACAACACTCAAAAGAATAAACCATAATAGGATCCTCCACACACACTCATAAATCAATAAACACCACTCTTTACTTCCAGCCCAGAGCACGAACCTTCCTCGAGCTACCAGTCGTTATCGATGGTTTAGGATAACCCACGCTCGGAATAAACATGAAACTACGCGATTTCACCCCGCCACCTAAAAGACGCGCATCGTAGCGAAAAATTAAAGTGCATAAAATCGCGAAACGTTTCAGTATATATATAAAATAAATGTTTTTGAATATTGTATTTAAATTATGAATATGTATTAAAGATACATATGTTCAATAAATGTTTTTATTCGAATATTAGTGTAAATAATGTTTACGACAAATGAATAATTGGATATTAGAGTGAATAATATTTATAACAAATGAATAATCCGATATTACATGAATAAGTAAAGTATAAAATGAATGAATGGATATTATTGTGAATAATGTTTATAACAATTAAATAGTTGAAAATAATGTTTATAATGATTGAATAAGGGAATATTAGCTGAACAAATGAATACTAGCAAAGATAATATTTATAACAATCTGATAAATGAATAGTGGGGTAAACAATTTTTATAACAAATGAATAAACGAATGTTAAATGAATAATTAACATTTAGTGCTAATAATATTTATGGCAATTGAATAAATATATATTATTATAAATATTGTTTATTACAATTATATTTCCGCATTCTTCCATAGCCCATACTGCGTTCCGTTCTCGTGCACTCACACCACCTTCACTTGAACTGATTTCGCACTTTATCACTGAGTCCGATGTTTTGCTGTTTGTGCTGTGGTAACGGGGCTCGGTGTTGAGCAGCTTGTAGTCGAGTTGATACGTGATTAGACCGACGACGTCGCACATGACCTAAATAAGCGACTTCTTTGCGAAGGAACTCGCATTTATCAGGTTATAATTTTAAGTTGGCTTTTCTTAATCGTTCAGCAAGTTCTCGGATTATTATTTCGTGCTCCTGCAGGGAACTAGCGTAGACAACGGTGTAGTCTAGGTAGACGAAGAGCTCTGTACCTTGCAAGCCACACAGCACCCTATCCATAAGTATCTGGAAGGTGGCAGGCGCGTTTTTAAGCCCGAATGGCATTCTATTGAACTGATAATGGCCAAAGGTTGTAGAAAAAGCAGTTTTGGGAGCATCGTCCGTGTTGTGCCGCGGAATATTCCACTCCGTATTTCGTATATTCGGGAATATTCCATAGCAAAGAAACATTGGAATTCGTTCAAGACACGAAACGAAGTCCAATGCCCGATCGTACGGACGACCCCAAGAACGCCGACGCAGCATGAGCGACTGGCTTGGCGTTCGACGATAGGCTAACGCTAAAATTGCGAATTAAGGGATTTTTGTGAACACAGTTAGCAACTGCTCTACGAAAAACAGTATTAAATTAGACTCAAAATGGAACGGGTTGGTTCCTCGTCAAATACTCGAAACAACATATTATTGTACATTCTTACATTGACTTTTAAATAGACAACGGAAAGTTACCGTTGCCTATAATAAATACTTCCTTTTATATAAATTCGCGTTTTCATCTTTTACTCGAGATTCATCTCCTTATCGGCAAACGATCCCAAAAAAATAATAACTTTTAATATTATACCGAATACCGAACAATCCAATTACTCGGTACCGGCATAACATCCGGATGCACTCTTATCTGGTGAAAACCACAAGCCAAGTCGAAAACCGAAAAGTATTTCGCGCTACCGAATTGATCCAGGATTTCAGTGATGTTAGGAAGCGGATAGACATCACCCACTGTTTTTTCGTTTAAACTTCTATAATCGATTACCATACACCACCTGAGCTTCCCGTGCGAATCGACCTTTTTAAGGACGATCTACAGGGGTGAACTGTAGGGCTATTCCGATTGCTCTATGATTTTATAGTCGATCAATTCTCCTACTTGCTTCGTTATTTCGTCCTTATGAGCAGGAGGGAACCGATATTGACGAGTAAAGACTGGTTGATCGTCTGTAGTAAGAGTTTGAATGTTGAATCATGTTAGTAGAATCTAATTGTTCTCCGGGTATATGCAACAAGAAAAATGTGACCACTAAAATATTATCGATGCCCGTTAACTCTTCATTGTTCAGATGGCCGAGTCGGAGGATCTCCTTTATCTTAGCTATACGCATGTGGCTTTCGTCCATATCGTGTTATGTAGTTTTTACTTGACTCGTGATCATCTCATTTTGAAATAAATCAGTCCTCTCGTTATTAAAAGAAATTTTGTAAAGCGTGACTGGCGGTACCATGAGCTCGAGATCTTCTGTGGTTGTATCAAACGCTTTAAGATATGCTACGCCGTTAGTTTGCGTAACGACGGCTTCGCCTGCGTAGACACCCTCACCACAATTTAATCTAGGAAGATATCCCTCGCTCAAATCGAAATTTTTCACGCGTACACGATAGATCGCCGAAGAATGAGCAGGGATCACTATTCTTTCGCGGTTTTTAAATGAAAGTTAATCGTGTTTCCAAGTGACTGCCTCTTCATCGTAATCAATAGCGGCTCTACTATTAACGTGGAACTTTGATCCTAGTATCGCGTCTTGTTGAATCAGAAATGAATCGTCCACTACGTGAAATTCGCAATTAGTACCTTGAATGTCAATGAAAGTTGAACCGATAGTAAAGATTGGCTCTTCAGAGATGCCTTGTAGTCGCAAAATATCATTTGAGTTGACGGGTACCTCTGGTTTTAACGCTCTTTGCTTGATTAGATTTGGATCGTCACCAGAGTCTACCAAAAAGTCGGATTTATTGATTAACTGAGGTGATTCGATTTCAACGGTCGGAACAAAAGAGCGAGTTTTTAATCGAACATTTTTCGGTTCGCACGTTTCGTGTGCTACAATTCGAACTGGACGCTCTGAGAATCGCTCCGTGCGACTCGCGCCCGGGTTTGTCGAACGTTTCGACAAGCCCGTTTCCCGACGGTGAATCGCGTTGCTTGTTGTCCCGTTGTTTAGTATAAAGGTTGTCTACCGCGTGACCAGGCCTATTGCAATACGCGCATTTCGGCCTCGTGTCGTTACGCGTCGGCCTCGTGTCGTTACGCGTCGGCCTCTTATCAGGGTGTTTAGACCAACAGTTCTCGGAACTGTGGCCCTGCCTGTTACAGTGATCGCAATGGAATTTATTGCGTTGCACGGTGTTTACATTTGTCGGCGGTGAATGTCGAGTTTCAGCGCGTAAGTACGCGCTGAAATTCTTTGAACCGATTTCTATCGTGCTCGATTTCTTTCTCTACTCGGATTGCGGGTGTGAACGCGCTGCTGAGATCGTTGTAGCCTTCCAAACAAAGTCGTAAGCGGAAATCGGGTGGCAGACTGGTAACAAAGCACTCCAACGTTTCACTTTCGAGACCACGAGTATGCGCTTGTGAAAACGGTACGCCCGTATTACCTGTTTCTGCGTCGATGATAGCAGAGTGTAGAACCTTTACTCTGCTGATGTAGTCGATGGCGTGTTCGGACCTACCTTTGCTGATAGTGCCTAGTTCGCCCCTGTATTGATTTTGCGATTTTGCAGAACCAAATAAAGTTTTAAGACGCTCCGTAAATTCTATGACCGTGACAAACGTGTCGTCTTCCTTTGCCGTATAAGCTCAACCTTTTAATTTGTTCCGCAGAAGGCGGGCAATTATTGACTCTAGGGTTGGAGAAAACATTTCTTTAATGCGTTTGCAGGCTCTTGCGAACTTTAAGACGGGGATATTGTCTCCTGTGAAGACTGGTACAGATTCGAGAACGTCTTTGAACTGTAAATGTGGATTTGGTAATGCATTTACGTACGCAGGATGTTTATTATTTACGTTGCTAATGTTGTCTCCTTGTGGGACTGAGGGTGTCCTCTGTGTTTAAAGATTAGTTGTCTGAATTGAAAATCGCATATCTACTACTTTCCTTTTTAAACAATTAAAATCTTTGAGCAAAACTCTGAGCAAGTCTTCGATGCGGGAAGGCCCATGACTTCCTATTCTAATTGGTCATTTGCTAATTCTGTTTCCTGTTACGTCCTGGATTTTTAAATTTATATATAAAAAAAAATAAAAATATGAAATGAAGTAGATGATAGAAAAGAACAAAACCACGAACTCGAAAACAAAAGACGGTAGACAGATTAACAATACAAAGGGGGTAGCCTCGTGTTTAGACGGGAATGCCCCCATCAAGGATCGAGACCTTGTCTGACTTGGTTAATTTTAATGTAATTTAAAATATTTAACGTAGCTTTGTTCCTTCCGGGAATTACTCGATGACCTTGGCAACAGAATGAGCGGATGGGCGTAGCGGGTCGATTTACGTATCGCTACTGGGTTGAATGACGCCGGCGGATTTCAGCGATGACGATGATTTCCAGCTGATCATCCAATGATGCGGAGATTTCACGACGTTGAAATTTAAACGAACGAGGGAAACGATTTTTGGTTTACTCGCGATGATCGATTTTGAAATGATTAACAGTTCGTTGATACAGTCGTTAATAATTGTTCGTATGACTGGATCTACTTTGTACAAGCGATTCGGATTATTATGGCCTCTAGGCCGAGCCGGTAAACCACAAGCTTCTGCAATGACACGACGGGTTTGAAACTTCCGAATAGCCCTTCGCCTTCCCATTAAATATCTAGTACTAGGGAGAGAGCGGGATTTGAGAAAGGAATTTAGATCGTGCAAGCCTTTGCACTGACCGGATATTAGATGGATGAGAACCCTGCGTTCAAAATGCATGCACAGGAAAGTTCACTTGATATAAGGATACTCGGAAAATAAAACTGATTATGGAATTATTCCGATGAAGGATTGATAGAAATAATCGATACTGACTCGAAATTACGGGGATGAGAAATAGTAATATATTGTAACGGTATTTTCACGTTATCATTAAATTTTGTTCTTCTGAGGGGAAGAATTCGGGCTCGAACACTAAGATAATTAATTGTAGACTTCTATTGGAGGTATAAGTAAGGTTTATTTAATAAGTTTCATAGAATTTTTGTGTTGTGAGGCTTTTTGGCGCCTTTAACCGTACAATTTCTCAGTGATTTTTAATTGCTCGGATGGTTCCACGCTCTTCTTTACCCGTGAGGTTATCTGATTCTCGACTTCGGCGCTGAGCGGTGAATATCTCAACTACGCAGTATCGAGCTCAGCCGTCTTGATCTTTTTCCCGCCTGGCTGCTGACGTGCTGTCTGCTGGGCTTGCGTCGTTGCTGGCGCGTCGGTCAGCCGGTATGGACGCCGGGTCTATGTCCGTGTTCGCGTTCTTTCGTGTTTTCGTAAAAATACCTCGTTTTCTGGTGTGATTCCGCGTTCGGGCTCCTCGTTTGTAATAGCCGTACCGACCCGTGTGATTTCAGTGTGTTTTCAACTTGTGATAGTGATCCCGGTTCGCGAATAATAGACTTGATGTATCGAATGATGACAGTTTTTCGTCTCGCTAATTTGATAGTGACCCTTAATCATTTATTAATTAGTGATCAGCTCTCTCAAGGGATCTTCAGTGTTGTACGTGGGCGTTCCTGCTGTTCTTCTCTCTTGGTGAGTTTAGTCGTTGAATATATCTTTCTCTTATCCTTTCTATCTGTTGAGTGGTGTCGTTCTCATGCGACACGCTTGACAAAATTCTTGAAATTGTTTCACTCCTAATTGTTTTTCTAATTATCCTAAAATTCTAAATCTAGTTTCTATTGGTCGGGCTGGCTAATGCCCTCCTAATTCTATTGATTAAATATTTTTCCTAGCTTCCTTTCAACTTTTGACTCCAAAGCCCAGTTGCCTTTTTGGTGCGGTAACTGATTTACCGAGAGTCTCAGGTTCACTGTATCAGGTCTCTGTGTTATAATTGTTCTAAATATTATTTGTTTTTCTCCTTTCTTTTTCTGTATTATTCTACTTTCTACTTTTTCAAAGTCTCTGATTCGGAGACCTCTAAGTGCCACAACTAAGTCTTTTCAATGTATCGATACGCTTCGTTAACAATTCTTCTTATAACTATCTGTACTTACTTTTAATTATTCTACCTAAACCGTCTTAGCCTAGTTTCTTAATTCTCTTACAATGAACCCTAATTATTTATTCTAATGCCACCAATTTCCTCTTCTTAATTTGGCTTTTTAGGATATTTCCTGTTTTATTCACCCGGTCCGATACTGTCCGCTCTTAATCTTGATAAGATTCTTTTCACTAATTTGCACTGTATTTTTTTATCTATTAATGTTCAAATAAATTTGTAGACTAACCCGCAACCTTGTCTTTTAACTTCTCTGAATTAATCTGAATCTTTTGGATTTATAAAAAAAAACTTGGATACCGGTGCACTAGCGAGTTCTGGCTTGGTTGGTGGTTTGTACTGATAAGAGAGCCTTCTCTGTTTGAAGCTGCCTTTTATACTTTCTCTCCTTTCCCACTCTCTTATTTTAACTCTTTTTGTCTATTGTCTCATATAATTTCTTTTGTTTCAGCACGCCCCGCCATCCTGCCCCTACATCCCCTCACTGCCAGAGCGAGGCCAGCCGGTCGCTGACCCGCTATTTTTCGGCAGCGAAGGAATGTGGCAGGCTTCAGCTTGTTCGTGGTCTCGCCTAGACTACTGCCAATTTAATCTTTCTTACGTGTCGTCCAAATGATCTATGAATATTTATTTATGATGAAATTATTTATGAATAAATGATTATTTTTGTAGAAGTTTGTGTTTTTTAATTTTATTTTGTTTCCTTTTTTGATCCCTTTTCAGATGTTCTCTATGTTTTTATTTATTGGTATTTCTGTTTTATTTATCCTTATCCTATTCTGTTTGTCTTTGATGTCTTGGAGGATTGTGACTACGTCACATTATCCCCCCAAATTTTTGATCGGTCAGATTACTGACCGTATCAAAGATTTGTAAATTTTTGATTCCTATTTTCCTTCATTTGTTTTATTATTATTTTAAACTTATTACTAACTTAGCACTAGATTACTTTCGTCTACTAATCACTATACTTATTCTATAATAAATGTACACGAAATAATGAACACAACGCACGAGGTATATATTTTATAAAAAAAATTTTTTTATTTATGTCCCGTCACTGTCGTTTTGTCTGTCCTCGTCGCTGTCAGTCACGTATGGGTCTCGTTGAGGGATCACGCCCCACTCCTCAAGCGTTGTCCTCGTCGCGTCGTCGGGTAGTGGCGTAGCCAGCCAGGCCATCTCCTCGGCGTCATCGTCGTCTTCGTTACTTTCTGCCTCCGGGAATTTGTCTATCAAATCCGCCAGCTCCTGCAGGATTTCGTCCATATCGCGGTTCGTTGACCTACCCGAGCTTGTGGATGGTCGGGATGTACCGACTGTGGGTAACGTCGTCATCCTCTGTCTCGCAGCCTGTCGTTCTTGCCTCCGCTCCGTACGGAAATGCTTTCCGTGGTGCCCCCCGTCCCGACCATAGCTGAACGTCGGGTTGGTGGGCACCCTTCGAGCATCCCCACTCCTCCGGAGCTGCTGCGCCACGTCGTATCCCCTGTTGTCGAGGCTGGCGTGCATAAGTTATCCATACCACCTCGACAACAGGGTCCAGCTCGTCCACATATATGTCGACCGACTGGCCATCGGTCAGTGCGATCAGCCGGTCGATCGCCGTTTTTCCCCACTCTCTGCCCATTGGCGCCACACCGTGCAGTGCGCACGCGATGGCAAAGTATGGTTCGCCCAGGTAAATCGTCGGTACTGTGTATAATTGTTCCGGCATGGAACAATTGTTGATCGGTTGATCGCGATCGCCAGGTCGCCCATCCACAGTCGAAACTGTCCGTCTCCTTCCTCTTCCATGATCGTCCCTCGGAGGAAGGTGTGCTCATTCTCGTCGCCGACCAGGAGGAGAAGGGCTGCCCTTCCTGGATATTTCTCCTCCTCTAAAAGACGATGCACCTCGGGGTGCTCACGGCTCGTCCTCGCCACTTCTTTCAGAAATGTCTCCCGTCTGTGTCGATCTTTCTCGAGCCACATATAAAACCGGCTTGGGTTGGTCACCGTCAGAACGTCGCCTTTATACAATTCTTCCGGTTGGAGAAATTCTACCCCGTATTCAACATATCGTGGTGGGTTCATTTTTCGTCTTTCTTTAAAAAAAAAACCCCAAGAAAGGAAATATTTTATTTGTCTAAAAATTTATTTATTTATTTATTTATTTATTTATTTATTTTTTTTTTCTTTTTCGAACATACCTTTCCTTTCGGATTTCTTTGAGGAAAATCACAAACTTCTTTCTCACTTTTCGTATCTTTTCGTACTTCTTCGCTTCTGGATCCTCGTGGTTTTGTAGGCTGTTCCTTTGTCGTCGGTCCCCTTTATAGACATTTCGTCATATGGAATTATATCTATAGTTATCAATTTTCATTTTTGGCCAATGTAAATTCATCATTTCGGATTTCCGGATTTTTCGTGATTTTTCGGCAGAATTTCGTGCCGGCCTTGGCCTCTGCGCCAATTATCCGTCTCCCAAACCCCTTTCTCCATTACTCTCTCTTGGCCTTCAATCGCTTACCCAATCGTCGAATCGATTACCAATACCCGGAATTTACGTCATCTTCATAGAATCTATTATTTTCTATGAATTCCAGTGCTGGTCAAGCCTATCGGGTTACGTGTTCGTCGCGCCTCTTTTCTTGACCAACCACAACACGAAAGATCTTGGCGCCTGTTTTGGTGTACTCTTCCCCGGTTTTGCATATAGTTTCTGAGTTGGTTTGACTATATGCTTGGTACGCTGACCGTCGGTTCCTTTGTTTTCACTGTACTTGTCGATGCCGAGTGTAGGCCCTGTTGTTTTGCTTTCGGACTCTGCCCCCTTTCTCTCTCGCTTTCTCCCATGGTTGTCGAATTCGCCGCCTCTTCGTTCTCCTCGTCTGTCTTTTCTGTCTCTGTTCTATACCTCTTAAACATACTGGCGTGAAATTTACCGCGCTCTCTCTTACTTCCTACATATATTACTAAATATGTCGCTATTCCGACGCATTTCTTAATTTTATATGGCCCTTCATATAAGGGCATAAATTTTGATGTTAATTGTTTGAGCGGATCGGAAACATTTAACGCTTTAATTAAAACTAAATCCCCTACCTCATAATTAGTAAGCCTATGTGTTGCGTCGAATTTCTCCGCTTGACGCCGCCCTTTTTTCGAAATTCTTTCTCTCACGATCTCGATCTTCATTTCGTACGTAGTGGCATCTTCTTCGTCTCTTCTTATCCCCATTTGTTTATTCCATTCTCTTGTCGGCTTCTTTTTACATTGTAGCTCCATGGGTGTGAATTCAGTTGTCTCGTGGTGAGATTCATTAATACAATCCTGTATTACTTTTACCCATTTAAACCATCCTGCATGATTTTCTGTCAGGAACGTACGAAAAAATCTTCCCAGCTCTCGGTTAACTCGCTCGACGATATTTCCTTGAGGATGACGGATTGATGAGAAAACCGCCATGATGTCCTCGTCCTTGAGTTTCTTAAGCCAGTTTTTCGCAGTGAATTGCGTGCCATGATCGAATTGAATTCTACGGGGTTTTCCATACTTGGGAATGTAGTCATCGAATATTCTTTTTATTACTGTAGATGTGTTTGCTTTTTTCATAGGATATAACACCACATATTTACTGAAAGCATCCAATGTCACGAGGATGTGTTTCACCCCGCCCACCGACGCTGGTAATGGTCCATAAAAATCGATCGATACCAAATCCCCTGGTTTCTCTGGGATGATCGTTTGCATCGCCGCGTAGCTCGTTTGTATTGCGATTTTGTTCCTCTGACACGTATCGCAAGTTGCTAATGTATTTCGAGTGATTTTAGCCAGATGTGGATAGGTGAAATCTTCTTCCAGCATCCGTGAACACTTCCGGGCCCCAAGGTGTCCATACATCGCATGGCAAGCCTTAATTGATTCCTTGATAATACTTTTTGGCACTATTACTCGCCACACACCATTTTTCGATTTTTTTTCCAAAATACCTTTTTCAATCCGGAATTTTCTATCTTCATCCCCTTCTTTATCTTGACCGAGGAAATCCATAATAATTCTCAGATCTTCTTGCTCTCGTTGAATATTTTCCATGCATTTAAGTCTCTTTGCTAGATCCCGCGGAAGTTTCTCTGCTAGTACTCCTGCGACAACGATGATCCCTTTTTTATCGGCCGAGGATAACTTCTCATCTCCCTTCACTCTACTCAGAGCATCCACGACTACATTAGCTTTTCCCGCAACATGTTCAATCTGTAAATCGTAATCTTGTATCGAGAGGACCCATCTCATGAGCCTTTCCGCAGTAAAACGACAGGTTTTCAGGAAAATTAATGCCTTGTGATCGGTCTTTATGTGTATTTGTGCACCTTTCAAATATGTCCGGAATTTTTGAAGAGCCCACACAATCGCTAGTAGTTCCTTCTCTGTTGTCATATAGCCGATCTCGGCCCCTTTCAGAGTCCGACTTGCAAACGTCACTACCTCGCTCTCATTAGTTTCATTTTCCTGCGACAGGATCGCTCCGAGCGCATATCCACTTGCGTCCGTGGTAAGTGTGTACGGTTTACTCGTGTCTGGAAATCGTAATATTATTTCTTTACAGAATAAATTTTTTACTTTCTCGAATGATTTTTCCATCTCTTCATCCCATTTCCATCGAACACCCTTTCTCAAAAGATTCAGCAATGGCGCGGTTTCATGCGCATGGCGATTTGTGAATTTCGTATAAAAATTTATTAAGCCTAAAAATCCTCTTAATTGTTTTATTGTCTTCGGCCGTGGATATTCTTGAATTGCTTTGATTTTCTCCGGATTGGGTTTCAAACCTTCCGTGGTGAGAATGTGACCGAGAAATATGACTTCATTTCGGAAAAAATGAGATTTACTAAATTTTAATGTCATCCCGTGCTCGAGAAATCTTTCAAATAATTCTCGCAGATGGTCGAGATGTTCTTCGTGTGATGTAGACATAATTAAAAGATCATCCACGAAATTTATCACGAAATCTAATCCTTCGAGGACCACATCGAGTGCCCTTATTAAACTCGCCGTGCTTGTTTTCAGACCAAATGGTGTTACCGTAAACTCATAACATTTTCCATTATGTTGAAATGCCGTATATTTTCTTGAGTCTGGATGCAGCGGTATCTGCCAAAAACTACTTGTTAAGTCTAGCGTTGACATCACCGTTTTTCCTCCGCATCGTTGGAAAATTTCCTCGATAGGTGGTGCATTGTTGTAGTCATTTATCAGGTAATTATTTAATTCTCGGGCATCAAGACATAAACGTACCGAATCATCATCCTTTGTTACCGGCATCAACGGGTTGATATAAATGCTTTCCGATTTCTGTATCACCCCGACTTTAAGCATTCTCTCGATTTCCTTCTGCACCTTTTCTCGTTGCATTAATGAAACCGGATAAGAGCGATGAAAATATGGTTTCGGATCTTTGAGTAGTAGTCGATGTTCGTACTTCGTCATCCGTCCTGGAATTTTATCGAAAATCTCTCGTCTGCATTCGACGATCCTTTTAAACTCCTCTCTTATTCCCGGTCTTAAACCTACACACTCGGTCATTTTCTCCATAAATTCTTCTTCAATCAGGCTGATATTCGTCTCTCCATCTGGAGTATCTTTTATCACTACTGTAGCACATATTTCATTTGGCTTACTTTTATGAAATTCCTCTGGATTCACATGTTGCCACAATCCTTCATTTAATTTCGCAATAATCTTATCCTCTACTGCTAAAATTTGTTGTTTGGCATCTATTGAAATTTTTAAAATCAACATCCCGTCGATTCCGATTAGCACTGGTCTTACTAACTTTGGCACCACTAGCACTTGCAAAACCCCTTTTGAGCCGTACGTCTCCGCATCTATCATAATCTGCTTTTTGACTCGTTCCGTCTCTCCACCAAACGCTCCGACGACCTGTGTCGACGTAACCGGTAGCATCGGGCAGTTCTTGAAAATTTCTTCATTTTGTCGGAAAAACTCTTCCGATATACACGACACTTCACTTCCGCTATCTATTAAACTTATTTCCGTCATACCTGCGATTGTCACTGGTATCTCAGGGCATCTCGGATGTCTTTCATCATACCACTTCGTCGGGATCTCCTCAGCCTCTTCATACAAATATTCTCGAGGATTTTCCATTGACATTGAACAGACTACCTTGTTATTTCTCATCCTCTCCACCACCCCTGGTGTTGGCCTTCCGATATCAGGTACTCCTTGAACTCTGGCAACGTTTTCTGGCCACATACTCTTCGTCGTATTAAGTGCGCCTTTACCGTCTTCCTGAACTCTTTTTTCCCATGATTCGGCCTGCCCTCGCCAATCGGTGCTCTCCTCCTCATTCCTTCTTATTGACCGTCCACTGCTTCCGTATTTTTCCTCTTTTCTTCGCTGATCCCTCAACTTCTTCTTCTCTCTTTTCCTCGCGTTCATCCGTTGTCTCGTGCTTTTCTTTTCCTCCTGTTTTATCGTTGCGCTCCGCTCCTCGTCGTTATTATTTATTCTTTGTTTTTCCTCGGGCGCAACGACTAGGCGTTTCCCGAGCCCGTGTTTCCCATTCCTGAGCATCCTGGTCTCGGCTCTCTCGGTATGGTGTGTTCGACAAATGGTCCTTGCAGAGCACGACTGATATTATTCACCGGGTTACCTGGTAATTGCTCCTGCCGTGGTGGAGTTACTTCTCCTGGTCTGCTGTTTTCTGGTCCTGGGAAATATCTCGGTCGGTTCTCCTGCCATGGTGGTCTTTGTTGTCTTGACCTATTTTCTCGAGAAGGATTTGTTGGAGGCCATGGTCCGTTGTTCTGCCATGGTTGTCTCTCTCCCCTGTCAACCTGACGTCCTGGTGTTGGTGGAAATCGGTTTCCGCCATTATTTGCAAAGTTTTCTCGATTTTCATGTCTAATGTAAGGACGCGCTGTTTGCTCACGCACAGCTCCTCTATTAAAATGTCTCTGTTGCTCCTGGGAAGCATATCCCCCGGTACGACCTGTGCCTCTCTTGTAATTTAGAGGACCTGCCACGTCCGTGCTTTCCAACAGTTCTAAGAATTCGTCTATTTCACGTATTTGCCGCACTCTCACTGCACTGCGTACTTCCTCGTCAAAATGCTTCGCGAGTCGACGGATTATATCCTCGTCACTGAGTTTCTCGCTAAGATCCCGTGCATTTCCAATCACACGAGTGGCATACTCGGCTCGTGTCAACGTTTGGCCTTCTAGATAAAACGATCCGAATTCTAAATTCTTCTTCACTTTATCCTGCATGTCGCGAGCCCAGTATCTTGAACGGAATTTTTCTTCAAATGTCTGTAAATCATGCACCGCTCCTTCCACCACCAGCCACCAATCGTTAGCAACACCTTTTAATGCTGTTCCGATGGTGTGACGTATTTCCGTATCTTCAATCCCTCCTGCGATACAAAATTCACGGAATTCTTTTAAAAATCTCATAGGCCTTTCTTTTCCGTCGCCATTATATATGTGGGAGGCTTCTGTGCCGTTGTGTATAGTCGGGTGACATTCATCCCGCCTCCGATGGTTTGACCGAAATTTACAGATGCGCTCGTTCTTTGGGTAGTTTCTTCTAATCTCTCAATTCTTTTTGTGTTCTCGTCGGTAATCTCTTGTCTCGCACGGATTTCAGCCATCATTTCCTGTGTTCTCCTTTCCAACTTTTCCACAGTCACCTTCTGACCGGCAACTTGTTGTTGAATGTAATTATTCGTCACATCCTGGTCCTTTTGTATCCTCTCTTGTACTTCTTTAATCTTCCAATCCGTCCGTCCTTCCACTGCCGAAATCTCTCCTTCCAACGCATCCTTAGTCCTTTCTCTCAATACGGCAATCCCGCTTAAGCACTCATCTCTCATCTCCTGCTGAGATTTTATAACTTCGGCAAATTTTCCATCACTTTTCTCTTCCATCTTCTGCCGTTTCTCCTCCATCTTCTGCAAAAACTGCATTAAATCACCCACACTAATTGGGTCCGGTGCAATCGTTGCAGTCCTGTTTGCAATTTTCGGTGTGCTACCGTCCTCACCGTTTATCTCATTATTCGTGAACTCGTTTGATGCGTCTCCGCCTTCCTCGATATGCTCGATCTCGGAAAGTCGGTTTATATTTCTCCGATCTCTCTGTCGCCGGCCGTCCAACAGATGGTCAGCGGTTGTGGACTCCCAAAGATATATTTGGCTCGTCTCCTCACTTCCTTCCTGCCGATGATGGTCCTCTAGACTCTCCATCATCCTCATTTCCTCGAGCTCAGTCGAGATATTCGGTTCAGCCCCTGTAGCCATACTTCAATTCTTACACCAAATTCTCTGCCTTATGCGCGCCCTACTTTACCTCTGCAGTCCTTTTTATCTGAGTTCGAGTCCCTGTTCGGGCGCCAAATGTAACGGTATTTTCACGTTATCATTAAATTTTGTTCTTCTGAGGGGAAGAATTCGGGCTCGAACACTAAGATAATTAATTGTAGACTTCTATTGGAGGTATAAGTAAGGTTTATTTAATAAGTTTCATAGAATTTTTGTGTTGTGAGGCTTTTTGGCGCCTTTAACCGTACAATTTCTCAGTGATTTTTAATTGCTCGGATGGTTCCACGCTCTTCTTTACCCGTGAGGTTATCTGATTCTCGACTTCGGCGTTGAGCGGTGAATATCTCAACTACGCAGTATCAAGCTCAGCCGTCTTGATCTCTTTCCCGCCTAGCTGCTGACGTGCTGTCTGCTGGGCTTGCGTCGTTGCTGGCGCGTCGGTCAGCCGGTATGGACGCCGGGTCTATGTTCGTGTTCGCGTTCTTTCCTGTTTTCGTTAAAATACCTCGTTTTCTGGTGTGATTCCGCGTTCGGGCTCCTCGTTTGTAATAGCCGTACCGACCCGTGTGATTTCAGTGTGTTTTCAACTTGTGATAGTGATCCCGGTTCGCGAATAATAGACTTGATGTATCGAATGATGACAGTTTTTCGTCTCGCTAATTTGATAGTGACCCTTAATCATTTATTAATTAGTGATCAGCTCTCTCAAGGGATCTTCAGTGTTGTACGTGGGCGTTCCTGCTGTTCTTCTCTCTTGGTGAGTTTAGTCGTTGAATATATCTTTCTCTTATCCTTTCTATCTGTTGAGTGGTGTCGTTCTCATGCGACACGCTTGACAAAATTCTTGAAATTGTTTCACTCCTAATTGTTTTTCTAATTATCCTAAAATTCTAAATCTAGTTTCTATTGGTCGGGCTGGCTAATGCCCTCCTAATTCTATTGATTAAATATTTTTCCTAGCTTTCTTTCAACTTTTGACTCCAAAGCCCAGTTGCCTTTTTGGTGCGGTAACTGATTTACCGAGAGTCTCAGGTTCACTGTATAGTGTCTCTGTGTTATAATTGTTCTAAATATTATTTGTTTTTCTCCTTTCTTTTTCTGTATTATTCTACTTTCTACTTTTTCAAAGTCTCTGATTCGGAGAACTCCAAGTGCCACAACTAAGTCTTTTCAATGTATCGATACGCTTCGTTAACAATTCTTCTTATAACTATCTGTACTTACTTCTAATTATTCTACCCAAACCGTCTTAGCCTAGTTTCTTAATTCTCTTACAATAAACCCTAATTATTTATTCTAATGCCACCAATTTCCTCTTCTTAATTTGGCTTTTTAGGATATTTCCTGTTTTATTCACCCGGTCCGATACTGTCCGCTCTTAATCTTGATAAGATTCTTTTCACTAATTTGCACTGTATTTTTTTATCTATTAATGTTCAAATAAATTTGTAGACTAACCCGCAACCTTGTCTTTTAACTTCTCTGAATTAATCTGAATCTTTTGGATTTATAAAAAAAAACTTGGATACCGGTGCACTAGCGAGTTCTGGCTTGGTTGGTGGTTTGTACTGATAAGAAAGCCTTCTCTGTTTGAAGCTGCCTTTTATACTTTCTCTCCTTTCCCACTCTCTTATTTTAACTCTTTTTGTCTATTGTCTCATATAATTTCTTTTGTTTCAGCACGCCCCGCCATCCTGCCCCTACATCCCCTCACTGCCAGAGCGAGGCCAGCCGGTCGCTGACCCGCTATTTTTCGGCAGCGAAGGAATGTGGCAGGCTTCAGCTTGTTCGTGGTCTCGCCTAGACTACTGCCAATTTAATCTTTCTTACGTGTCGTCCAAATGATCTATGAATATTTATTTATGATGAAATTATTTATGAATAAATGATTATTTTTGTAGAAGTTTGTGTTTTTTAATTTTATTTTGTTTCCTTTTTTGATCCCTTTTCAGATGTTCTCTATGTTTTTATTTATTGGTATTTCTGTTTTATTTATCCTTATCCTATTCTGTTTGTCTTTGATGTCTTGGAGGATTGTGACTACGTCACAATATGTATATTAAATCTTTAAAACTTGGTACAAAAATGAATTACAATTTACGCGAATAATCTAACGCGGAGTCTCGATATTTCTTTACTTTGGACAATACTCTTATCTGCACTATGTCGCGTAAGTGAAGGATATTTCCGGGCATATAATCGATCACATAACGGATTTACTATAAACCTTTTTACTACTAAATCGATCCCTATAGTACGGCGTGAGTTACAAGGTACTACACGTTCAGCGGTGTCGACGAGAATAGTGAGACTGTTGAATAGATACTAACATGTGTCGTCGGTCTAATCACGTGACCATCTCCACTGCTAGCAGCTTAACGCCGAGTACCATTGCAACAACACCACCAACAGAACACTTGACTCATGCGATGAAGTGCGGAAGTATGTCAAGTGAAAGTCGTATTAGTGCGTGAGAGTAGAGCGAAGCATGGGCAATGGAGAAACGAAGAAACATAATTGTAATAAACAATATTCATAATAATCTTTCATTTATTCAATTACCATACTGTAACGATATTTTTTAACGTTATCATATATTTGTATTTTTCGTGGGAATTCGGGCTCGATCACAGGACTAATTAATTGAGACTTCTTAGTGGTTGACAGTAGGGCTTTATTCCAAGAAAAACAATTTCGTAAAAACGACACTTTTTTGTTACGGTCACTCGAATCTTACATACGTCCATCTAATTCCGGAATTTCAGCGATTATTTCGACGATTATAATTTGTTTTATGTTTACCTCTCTCGGTATTCTGGTAGGCTTATTATTGTTCTTGCACCGTCGTGTTGTCGTACGCTCGGTGCACAGATATTTCACACTCGTTGCTATTACGCTTCGCATTCGCTCTTTCGATAGAGTGTATGAACTCTATGTACAATTCTTTTCTTGCGCACTTATTTTGCTCAGACACACTCTATTATTCATATCTTTATATACTAGATTTGCTTATCCATACTTATTCCTCCTATGCATTTAATCCTAGTTATTCTCATCTATTTCTACTTGTTCTATCTACTGCGATTTCTAATTCTATTTACTACTCAGTTTCGAAATCAGGGAATTCCCTCGATTATATTTATTATTATTACTTCTTATTTGAACATGAATTCTCGGAAACCTCGGGCTCGAGCTTCGGTGACGGGCTTGCGCGTTGGTATTGGCTCGTTACCCGCGTACACACAGACACACGCATCAGATTCTCCTGGTACAGAGTGTATCAACTCTGTTTATAATTCTTTCTCTTTCACTCCCGTTCTGCTTTCACTCTGTCACTCTTCAACTCACACAATTTTCCTACTATTTTCTATATCGCCGGTTTAAAATATACTCTCTTAGCTTCTATTACTTAACTGTTATCTGTTTAATTCGTTGCACTTACTCAATATGCCTATACCTAACTTCTTGATCTCATTCTATTTGAGATATCTTGCTCAACCGTATAAACTTATTCTAAGCTCTACACTTCGGCTTAATGATTAACTATTTTAAGTTCCTATTCCTCGGCTATTCAATCTCTGTTCTCTTCTTGACTTTTTCTTTGATTCGACTCGCAAATCGGCTTGTATATGAAAATGCAGACTATATACTTCACTATTATCGTCTAAAAGACTGAGAGCCTCCTTCCCTTGCGCAGGCCTTTTTATAGTCGCCCGCTGGAGTTCGACCCCTCTCTCCTTTTTCCGATATCCCATTTTTTTAAATCAACCGTCTTATAATTTTTACCGCGTCTTATCATATTCCCCTCGCTTCCCAGCAAAACCAGCCGGTCGCTGACCTGCTGTTTACAGCTTCGAGGGAATTCCGGAGGTGTGACGTAGATGGTTTTTTGTCACCTCTCCGGGTTCAGTGGCCTCCTGTCCGCAACGTTCAGTGCCTACAACGAGTTTCTCGCTTACTTGCTGTCCGACCTCTCGCTTTCATCATTACCACAACAAACCATCAGCCGGCATGCCATACTTTTCTTCACGATATGCTTTTCGCCTCTTATAACGTCCTATCTCGATCATTCCTTGGACGTCTCTTTGCACTTTTACCAATCCTTATATGCGAATACCTCTCATTATCCCCCCGGAATCTTTGAGAGGTCCATCCTTTCCGGATACCACTCGAAGATTTCTAAATAGTTCCCCTTCTTCTGCCCCTTCCTAATCTTCCTTTTTACTATTTTGCCATCCTCTTTATTATTTTTCCTGTTATTATTATTCTATTATGATTATCATTATTCTATTAATTCTTATTTATTATTATAACTAGTTATCGAGTGTCCAGCGTAAGGCGCAATTATCGCCAACTCGGTAGCGAGCTCGATACGACGTAGCAAAAAAAAATATAGTGATCGTTCGGATGATCTTGAGTTTTATTATTCATTTATTTATTTATTTTATTTTATTCATTTACTTATTTAAATTTTTTTTTTTTTTTTTTTAATGTCTTTTCTCTTTTATATCCTCACCAGTTGATATCACGACTTCTCGCGTTCTGCCCAATCTCCGAATCCATTTCCCGATCATCCGAGCTCCTTCTTCCTATTTATACGGCGCTTACTTATCTTTCTTACTTACTATGCTTATTCCTATTTTAACTTATCGAAAACCCTACGCTAAGAAATAAAATTCAACACTCTAGTATGTATATTTTTATATTTTCTTTATTTATTGTCCGTCGCTTCCCGTTCGTCGTTTTCCCGTTCGCTGTCACTGTCAGTCTCGTCCGTCTTTTCAATCTCGGTCGGTGGAATCGCTGCCCATATTCCAGACGTTGACGCCGTTATTTCCTCTGACAGCCCCTCTGCGCCGTCGTCCTCCTCTTCCTCCTCACTCATCGCGCTCGTTGACCCGTCATCCTCCATCCAGCTTTCTTCATTTCTTGCATCTCCCAATGATCTCGCCACTTCCTGAGATTCTGTCGCCGCTCCTCGGTTTCTCACACGTTCTTGTCTGAAATACTTCCCTAGTCGTCCACCATCGTTGCCATATTCAAACGCAAAGTTACTGGTCGTTCTTTTACCCAGACCTCTCTCAACCAGCTCTTCGGCAACATCGTACCCTTTAAGCCTCAATGTTGCGTGAATGTCGATCCACACCACCTCGACCACCGGATCCAACTCGTTCACGTAAAGGTCACATGATCCCTCCGACGTCAACTCAATGAGTGCATCTCTCGCTCCTGCTGACCACTTCGTTCCTGAGGGGCCCAGACAATCCAACGCACAGGTGACCGCGAAGTATGGCTCGCCCAGATATATCCTTGGCGCCGTATATAATACTTCCATCTCTACCGAGGCCCTTTTTGCAAAATCACCTAGCCAGACGGAGACTTTTCCGTCTGGTTTTCTATTCATGATCGTTCCCCGAAAAAACGCTCGTTCCTCCTCGTCCTCCTCACACTCCATAAGCAATAATACCGCTTTCCCCGGATAAACTTCCTCCTCCAGGATCCGGTGCAATTGAGGATGATCCCGGGCGGTTGATGCCACCATTCGCAGGAACTCCTCCCTCCTTGCCTCGTCGCGTTCAATCCATACATAGAATCTACTGGGATTTTTCACTCCGATGATCTCGGCCGTGTATGGTTCGCCTGGCGTTAGATATTGTACCGCACTTTCAATGAATCTCTGCATTTTACTTTCTTCGCTCAATTCTATTCTCTTTTAAACTTCTTCTTCAGTACTCTGTTTGTTTTTAGTGGCCCGCGGACTAATTTCGTCCTTTTATACCCTTCTCCGCGTTCTCCTGTGCTCGTCTCCGCGTCTTCTCTACCCACCGGCCTCTTTCTCCTCAAATCGTCATTTTCAGCCAGTCAGCTATCTCACTTGCTGCCTTCTTTTCTCGACCTACCCCACTTACTTGGAATTCGGGACATATTTCTAGGATCTACGACCGGTGATCGCGTTGGAATTCCCGCTGGTAGGGCTATACGTTAGGTTCGTTGCCTCTCTCTCTGTGTAATCGCGTTGTCTCCGTTCGATAGACATTGTCCGTTGTTATTGTTCCGAACGTCCGTCACTCTTGCGCTCTCCTTCCTCCTCTCGGCCGTCGTGTCTGTTGTACTCTCTCATTTCTTCTCTGTACTTTCTGTCTCTGTCCGATACCTTTTAAACATACTAGCATGAAATCTACCTCTTTCTACCTTATTCTCTAAATCTACCAGCAAATACGTCGCTAAACCTACGCATTTCTTAACTCTATACGGTCCCTCATATAACGGCATAAATTTCGACGTTAACTGTTTTAACGGATCTGACACATTTAAAGCCTTCACCAGCACCAGATCGCCTACTTCATAATTCGTTAGTCTATGGGTTGCGTCGAATTTTTCTGCCCGACGCAGGCCTTTCTTCTTCATTCTTTCTCTCACAATCTCAATTTTCGTTTAGTATGTTATTCTGTCATCCTCGTCTCTTCCTATACCCATCTGTTTATTCCATTCTCGTAGCGGCTTTCTCTTGCATTGTAACTCCAGCGGTGTGAATTCGGTCGTGTCGTGATGGCTCTCATTTATACAGTTTTCAATTATTTTTATCCACTTAAACCAACCTGCATGGTTGCTAGTCAGGAAAACTCGAAAAAACCTTCCGAGTTCTCGATTCACTCGCTCGACGATATTTCCTTGGGGGTGCCGTATCGATGAAAATACGGCCATAATACCCTCGTCCTTGAGCTTCTGTATCCAGTTCTTAGCTGTGAATTGCGTCCCGTGATCGAACTGAATTCTTCGTGGTTTCCCGTATTTTGGAATGTAGTCGTCGAATATTCGTTTAATTACCGTCGACGTGTTCGCTCTCTTCATGGGGTATAGTATGACGAATTTACTAAATGTATCCAGCGTTACCAGGATATGTTTCACTCCACCCACCGATGCAGGCAAGGGCCCATAAAAATCTATAGAAACTAAATCCCCCGGTCCTTCCGGTATGATATTTTGCATCACTGCGTAGCTAGTCTGTACCGCGATTTTATTTCTTTGGCACGTGTCACAGGTGGATAAGATGTTTCGAGTTATTTTTGCTATATGTGGATACGTAAAATCTTCCTCTAACAATCGCAGACATTTCCTTGCACCCAGATGCCCATACATGGTGTGGCACGTCTTTATCATATCTTTGATCATGACCTTTGGTATTACAACCCGCCAAATTTCGGTTTTCGATTTCTTCTGCAAAATTCCTCTTTGTAGACGAAATTTTTTTCCTCTTCTTCCTTCTTCCCCTCCGCCACGAAATCCATGATGATTCGTAAATCCTCTTGCTCCCTCTGTATCGCCCACATATTCTTCAATTTCCTTGCTAAATCACGGGGAATTTTCTCTGCCAACATCCCAGCCACCACCACGATTCCCTCCTTCTCGGCCGATGGTGCATCCTCGTCGTTTTTCATTCGGCTCAGTGCATCCGCCACTACATTAGTTTTTCCCGAGACATGCTCTATCTGTATGTCGTAGTCTTGTATCGATAGTGCCCACCGCATCAGCCTTTCAGCCGAGAATCTACACGTCTTTAAAAAAATTAACGCTTTGTGATCCGTCTTTATATGTACCTGGACACCCTTCAGATATGTTCGGAATTTTTGTAATGCCCACACGATTGACAGCAGTTCTTTCTCAGTGGTCATATACGCGATCTCTGTTCCTTTCAATGTTCTGCTTGCAAAAGTTACAACTTTTACTTCTCCGTCCTCATCTTCTTGTGACAGAATCGCCCCCAGCGCGTACCCACTCGCATCCGTAGTGAGAGTATATGGTTTTCGTGTATCCGGGAACCTGAGTACCACTTCTTTACAAAATAAATCTTTTACTTTTTTAAATGTATTCTCCATGGCCTCATCCCACTCCCACCGTATACCTTTTCTTAAAAGATTTAATAGTGGCGCCGTCTCGTGCGCATGGCGATTCGTGAACTTAGTGTAAGAATTTATAAGCCCCAGAAATCCTCTTAATTGTTTTTTCGTCCGCGGTCGGGGGTATTCGTGTATCGCTCTTATCTTCTCGGGGTCTGGCTTTAGTCCTTCCGTTGTCAGGATGTGTCCGAGAAAAATCACTTCCTTCCGAAAAAAATGTGATTTACTAAATTTCAAGGTTCCATGTCGATGAAATCTCTCAAATAATTCTCTTAAATGGTTGATGTGCTCCTCATGTGATGTTGACATGACCAATAAGTCATCGACAAAATTAATAACGAAATCTAGACCCTTGAGAAAAATATCGAGGGCCCTTACCAAACTCGCTGTGCTGGTCTTCAAACCAAATGGTGTCACGGTGAATTCATAATACTTCCTGTTGTTTTGGAAAGCTGTATATTTTCGCGATTCCGGATGAAGAGGTATTTGCCAGAAACTACTGGTTAAATCTAGTGTTGACATTATCTTCTTTCCACCACATTGTTGAAAAATCTCTTCGATTGGGGGCGCATTATTATGATCATTTATTAAATAATTATTCAGCTCTCGAGCATCTAAACAGAGGCGGACGGAATTATCGCTCTTCGTGACCGGCATCAGAGGATTTATATAGACACTTTCGGACTTTTGGATAACCCCCATCTTGAGCATTCTTTCGATCTCCCTCTGTACTCTCTCCCGTTGGGCCAACGAGACCGGATACGCACGGTGGAAATACGGTTTCGGATCTTTTAACACCAGTCGGTGCTCATATTTCGTCATCCTTCCAGGGATCTTATCAAAAATCTCTCTTCTCTCTTCGACAATTCTTTTGAAGTTTTTCTTGACTTGCGGATCCAGATCCCGACATTCTTTCATCTTTTCTTCAAACTCTTCCTCTGACAGGCTGATGGTCTCTTCCCCTTCAGGGTTATCCTCTCTCTCCACGCCGGCACATATCTTACTTGGTATACCTGAATGAAAAACTCCCGGATCTATGTGTCGCCATCTTCCCTCCTTCAATTCTGCAACGACTCGGTCCTCTACTGCCAGAATCCTCTGTTGAGCGTCGATCGATATTTTCAAAACTAACATCCCATCGATCCCGATCAACACTGGTCTCACCAATTTCGGCACAACCAGTACCTGCAGATCACCACTCGACCCATACGTTTGCATATTTACCATGATTTGTTTCTTATTTCGGGCAGTCTCCCCACCAAACGCACCAACCACCTGCGTCGACGTCACAGGCAGCATCGGACATTTTTAAAATAATTCTTCATTTTCTTTTAAAAACAATTCTGAGATACAGGACACCCCGCTACCACTATCTATTAAACTCATCTTCAATATCCCCGCAACTGTGATCGGTATTTCCGGACATCTCGGATGCTTCTCGTCGTACCATTTGCTCGAGACACCTTCCGCCTCATCGCACAAAATTTCCCGTGGATTTTCCATGAGTGTGGAGCACGTCACCTGCTTTGCCTCTTCCTCATTCACCACCCTCGGTGCTGGCCCTCTGATATCCGGTACTCTCAGAATTCTAGCATCGTTTTCTGGACACACGTTTCCTTTATCTTCACGTGTGCTTTTACCGACTTCCAGAACTCTGCTTTCCACGTATTCAGCCTGCCCTCGCCGTCCGGTGTTCACTCCTCTATCTTCCTCCACTTCTTGTCCGCTACGCCTGCACTGTTCCTCTTTTCTCCGCTGATTCCTCACTCTCTTCTTCTCTCTTATCCTCGCGTTCATCTTCTGTCTGATACTCTTCCTTTCTTCATTTTTAAACGTTGCGCTCCGTTCCTCTATGTTGTTGTTGATTTCTTTCTTTCCCTCGGGCGCAACGCTTAGGCGTTTCCCGAATTAGTGTTAACTGCTCTAGAACACTCTGGTACTGGTTCTCGTGGGATCGTGTGTGCCACGAATGGACCCTGCACCGCACGATTTATGCTATTCATTTGACCGTTCGGCGGCTGCTCCTGTCTCTGTGGTCCAAATCCCGTCGGTCCGTTATTTCCCGGCCTCTGAAAACCTTCGGACCGATTTTCTTGCCAAACAGGTCTTGATGGCTGCCATGGTCCGTTATTCTGCCATGGTGGTCGATTCCCCCGACCACTCTGGCGTCCTGGTGAGGATGGAAAACCGTTGCCGCCATTGTTCGCAACATTTTCTCGATTGTCATTTCGAAAATATGGACGCGCCGTCTGCGCGCGTGCCATTCCTCTATAAAAATTTCTTTGCTGTTCGTGTGATACGTGTTCCTCTGTACGACCTGTCACTCTCTTGTGATTTAATGGGTCTGCCACGTCCGTACTTTCTAATAGTTCCAAAAACTCGTCAATGTCACTAATTTGGCGAACTCTCACAGCACTGCGCACCTCTTCGTCGAAGTGTTTCGCAAGACGACGTATTATATCTTCGTCGCTCAATTTTTCACTCAGATCCCGCGCATTTCCGATAACACGAGTTGCATATTCGGCCCGTGTTAACGACTGGCCTTCGGTATAAAAAGATCCAAATTCCAAATTTTTCTTTACCTTGTCTTGCATATCACGAGCCCAGTATCTTGAACGGAATTTTTCTTCAAAAGTTCGAAGGTCGTGTACCGCTCCCTCCACCACGAGCCACCAATCGTTCGCAACCCCCTTCAATGCAGTCCCGATCGCGTGCCGAATTTCCGTATCCTCGATCCCCCCTGCGATGCAAAATTCTCGAAATTCTTTTAAGAATCGCATCGGTCTTTCCTTTCCGTCACCATTATATGTGGGTGGTTTCTGCGCTGTCGTATACAACCGAGTGACGTTCAAACCTCCTCCAATAGTTTATCCAAAACTCATTGACGTATTGGTTCTTCGTGTCGACTCTTCTAATTTTTCGATCCTTCTATTTTGGTTCTCGGTGATTTCCTGTGCCGCACGTATTTCCGCCATCATTTCCTGTGTTCTTCTTTCTAACTTTTCCACAGTCACCTTTTGACCAGCGACCTGCTGTTGTATGTAATTATTTGTTACATTCTGGTTTTCTTGTATTCTCTCCTGGGCCTCTTTAATTTTTCTATCTGTTCGGCCTTCCACCGCCGAAATCCCTTCCTCTAGTGCGTCCTTGGTTGACTCTCTCAGAATTGAGATTCTACTCGAACACTCGTCTCTTATTTCCTGCTGTACCCTTATCACCTCAGCGAATTTGCCATCCATCTTTTCCTCCATCTTCTGAAACAGCTGTACGATCTGGCCCACCTCCACAGGATTCGGTAACACGGTCATCGTCCTGTCTGTAGGTATCGGTGTACTACCGTCCTCCCCGTTTGTACGGCCATCCGCGAGCTCTTCTAATACATCCTCGTTTTCCTCAATCGATCTAATCTCAGAAAACCGCTGGATGTTCCTTCTATCTCTCCGTCGTCTGTCATCTAATAAATCTTCAGCTGTCGTGGATTCCCATTCCAATGTTAAACCTCCTTCAGCATTCCCCTCCGGCCGATGCTGTTCCTCTAAGCTTTCCATCATCCTTAATTCTTCGATCTCAGTTGAGAGATTTGCATTCTCGCGTAGATCCATACTTTAATTTCGCTGAATTTATCCTTCTAACGCGCGCCCTATTTAACCACTGCAGTCCTTCTTAGTTGTGTCGAGCCCCACGTTGGGCGCCAAATGTAACGATATTTTTTAACGTTATCATATACTTTTATTTTTCGTGGGAATTCGGGCTCGATCACAGGACTAATTAATTGAGACTTCTTAGTGGTTGACAGTAGGGCTTTATTCCAAGAAAAACAATTTCGTAAAAACGGCACTTTTTAGTTACGGTCACTCGAATCTTACATATGTCCATCTAATTCCGGAATTTCAGCGATTATTTCGACGATTATAATTTGTTTTATGTTTACCTCTCTCGGTATTCTCGTAGGCTTATTATTGTTCTTGCACCGTCGTGTTGTCGTACGCTCGGTGCACAGATATTTCACACTCGTTGCTATTACGCTTCGCATTCGCTCTTTCGATAGAGTGTATGAACTCTATGTACAATTCTTTTCTTGCGCACTTATTTTGCTCAGACACACTCTATTATTCATATCTTTATATACTAAATTTGCTTATCCATACTTATTCCTCCTATGCATTTAATCCTAGTTATTCTCATCTAATTCTACTTGTTCTATCTACTGCGATTTCTAATTCTATTTTCTACTCAGTTTCGAAATCAGGGAATTCCCTCGATTATATTTATTATTATTTCTTCTTATTTGAACATGAATTCTCGAAAACCTCGGGCTCGAGCTTCGGTGACGGGCTTGTGCGTTGGTATTGGCTCGTTACCCGCGTACACACAGACACACGCATCAGATTCTCCTGGTACAGAGTGTATCAACTCTGTTTATAATTCTTTCTCTTTCACTCCCGTTCTGCTTTCACTCTGTCACTCTTCAACTCACACAATTTTCCTACTATTTTCTATATCGCCGGTTTAAAATATACTCTCTTAGCTTCTATTACTTAACTGTTATCTGTTTAATTCGTTGCACTTACTCAATATGCCTATACCTAACTTCTTGATCTCATTCTATTTGAGATATCTTGCTCAACCGTATAAACTTATTCTAAGCACTACACTTCGGCTTAATGATTAACTATTTTAAGTTCCTATTCCTCGGCTATTCAATCTCTGTTCTCTCCTTGACTTTTTCTTTGATTCGACTCGCAAATCGGCTTGTATATGAAAATGCAGACTATATACTTCACTATTATCGTCTAAAAGACTGAGAGCCTCCTTCCCTTGCGCAGGCCTTTTTATAGTCACCCGCTGGGTTCGACCCCTCTCTCCTTTTTCCGATATCCCATTTTTTTAAATCAACCGTCTTATAATTTTTACCGCGTCTTATCATATTCCCCTCGCTTCCCAGCAAAACCAGCCGGTCGCTGACCTGCTGTTTACAGCTTCGAGGGAATTCCGGAGGTGTGACGTAGATGGTTTTTTGTTACCTCTCCGGGTTCAGTGGCCTCCTGTCCGCAACGTTCAGTGCCTACACCGAGTTTCTCGCTTACTTGCTGTCCGACCTCTCGCTTTCATCATTACCACAACAAACCATCAGCCGGCATGCCATACTTTTCTTCACGATATGCTTTTCGCCTGTTATAATGTCCTATCTCGATCATTCCTTGGACGTCTCTTTGCACTTTTACCAATCCTTATATGCGAATACCTCTCAATACATATTATTTACAATAAATATTCATTATTCAATTAATAATTGTTTATCCCTTCATTATTAATATTGTTTACCTTAATATGCATTTATTAATAGTTATAAATATTATTTTTCTCTAATAATTCTTTTGTTTTATTATTATTCGACTTGTTTAATCATTATAAACAGTATTTTCAATTATCTAATTGTTATAATCATTATTCATAATAATATTCATTTATACGATTATCTGTTCGCTATAAATATTATTTACTTCAATATTTATTTATTCATTAGTTGTAAACATTATTCGCATTAACAAATGTTTAAGAAACGTGTTTGTTGAGGATATGTATCTTTTATATATTGTGGTCACAATTTAAATATAATATTCAAAAAAATTATTTTTATTCAAAAACATTTTTTTTTTTAATTTCAATATACAGATGATGGTCTAAACAATTTAAATTGCAAAAGACATTCATTTTGTTGAATATACATATTTTCAATATATTAAATAATATTCCTTGTCCAATGATAAACTGTAACGATGCTTCAAAGTCCACTATGAGCTAAGAGTAGCCAGTGTATGATGTCAGCGCTATCTTATCTCTGGAATGTTATCTCCATGAACGAAAGACGCGTGGCTAACGTACCATGCCTATAGTCCCTAGAACAATGCAAGCGTAGCATTGTACTGCGGCGAGCATGCGCAGAAGAGAGGGGGAACGTTCCAGCGCTCTCCCCACCAGGTCCGACGCGCAGAGACCCTGAGCGACGCACCGACTTCAGTCTGTCTCAATTCAACAGTCTTACTATCCTCATCGACACCGTTGAACGTGTAGTACCTTGTAACTCGCGCCGTACTATAGGGATCGGTTTAGTAGTAAAAAGGTATAGTATATCCGTTATGTGATCGATTATATGTCAGGAAATATCCTGCACTTACGCGACGAGCAGTCTGGCGGCCACATAGTGCAGATAAGAGTATTGTCCGAAGTAAAGATATATCGAGACTCCGCGTTAGATTGTTCACGTAAATTGTAATTCATTTGTGTACCAAGTTTTAAAGATTTAATATACATACATTACTATTCCTTATCTTTGTAATTTCGAGTCAGTGTCGATTATTTCTATCAACTCTTCATCGGAATAATTCCATAATCAGTATTATTTTCCGAGTATCCTTACCTCAAGTCAACCTTCCTGTAAATATATTTTGCACGCAGGGTTCTCATCCATCTAATATCCGGGCAATGCAAAGGCTTGCACGATCTACATTCCTTTCTCAAATCCTCCCTTCTCCCTAGTACTAGATATTGAATGGGAAGGCAAAGAGCTGGTCGGAAATATCAAACCCGTCTTGTCATTGCAGAAGCTTGTGGTGTACTGGCTCGTCCTAGAGTCCATAATAATCCGAATCGTTTGTACAAAGTAGATCCAGTCATTCGAATAATTATCAACGACTGTATCAACGAACTGTTAATCATTTCAAAATCAATCGTCGCGAGTAAACCAAAAATCGTTTCCCTCGTTCGTTTAAATTTCAACGTCGTGAAATTTCCGAATCATTGGATTATCAGTTGGAAATCATCGTCATCACTGGAATCCGCCACAGTCATTCAACCCAGTAGCGATTCGTAAATTGACCCGCTACGCCCATCCGCTCATTCTGTTGCCAAGGTCATCGAGTAATTCCCGGAAGGAACAAAGGTACGTTAAATATTTTAAATTACATTAAAATTAACCAAGTCAGACAAGGTCTTCATCCTTGACGGGTGCATTCTCGTCTAAACACGAGGCCACCCCCTTTGTATTGTTAATCTGTCTACCGTCCTTTGTGTTCCAGTTCGTGGTTTTGTTTTTTTCTTTCATCTACTTAATTTGATATTTTTATTTTTTTTTCATTCATTTAAAAATCCAGGACGTAACAGGTTTAGTACTACAAAATTTTCTGGTGACAGCGGTGGGATAACACTGTCCGTATTTGGTTAATAACATTTCTATTTTGCTAATAAACGTTTCAAGGTCATTTTATATAATTCATAAAATAATAATAATAAGTCAATTTCATTAAAAAATTTAACTATCGAACCTTTACCCAATAGTTTCAAGTCACTCTCATAGTGAAAAATAATTATTCATTGACATTTTATAAACTATATTGTAACGGAACGCAATTAAGGCGATCCGCTACTATAACTAACAACCTTAATTCAATCTAACAATCCAACCCACACAAACTAAAACAAGACACATAACATACCAAAACCAGACAAAGTCAACAAGTAGTTATCGGAAGATAAAACACTCCATAACATCTCAAAAGAAGCACCCACCGGACAAGGAGAACAGAAGGGACTAGTAGATACATACGCAGAATCGTAAGTACACACCTTAAAAGTAATGGCGTAAATAGAAGGCTCGCCTAGCCTGAAGATCACCATGTAAACAAAACAGAGCACGCAAGGGGAACCTCCCTCTAACGAAGCCAACTAGACAGGAGGCGGAACAGCAAGCACACGCCGGCGTACTAGACCAGCGCAATAGCCCCCGCCCCACACGAACACCGGGCCAAGCCTAAACGCAATCGGCACTACCCAAATAGGCCATACTACTCGAAAGGCGAGAACACCGAGAACGCCACAGCACGGCGAAAAGAGAAAATAATTCATGGAACTCTCGAGATTTTACGAAACACCGAGACAGATCAACAGGGTATCTTCGAATGAAACTTCGCCACGTACCCCCAGTCACAAATAAAACATTAACATTAAGAAAAACACATAAAACAAACCTATCTTTGACAAAAACTGAGAAACAAATATAGAAAAAGACAATCCTCACGCAGGAAAATACATGGAACCAACAATAACGTAAAAATCAGCGAGAAAGCTGTAAAAAAACTCACAAAAAAAGACATAATTAACAATAATTAATTATCCTTGGCAAATATTTATCAACAAAACAGACAGGCAACGGCATACGAAACAGGGAAGGACCCATATGGGCCTAAATCATAGAAAAACCATGACCAAACCACAGAAAACACCGGTAAAAAGTTTGAACATACAGCAGGTAGGAATATAACGTTGTCTGACGAAATTCAACCTCGCTGAAACCTCGTTTCAAACCCTAGAAGGACAAAGCCCGGCCAAAAATAGAAATTCAGAAAATAACGGTACACCTATACGTCACCCCGCACCTCCCTCACCTAGTGATTGAAGTGCGACAAACACCACGTGACCTACCACAAAACACCCCCTCGGGGCTCATCGACGAAAGTATATAAACCGCGACAGGACAAGCCTCGGGGCTCTTGTCAAAACTAATAAGTCAAGACGAAGTGCTGCTCGGCAGCCCACCTAGTAGAAATTACACGTAAAATCGTCATGTAACAGATACGCGTTCTTTCGATCAAATTGATTCCCCTGCATTGCGCTTGGCCGTCAGTTGTGTAAACGAACTCATCAGGATACTCTGTGAGGAGTAAGGCTCCACTACACTGCGCTTGGCTGCCCCTACTCACAGCGTCAGGGCACACTAACGGGTCCCCATGCACGGCGCGGTGGCTATCCGTCTCTTGGAGTGTGAAGCAGCATGAGTGACACAAGGTCAAGGGAGTGGCATCCCGACTGAGTGCACCGCGCACTAGACTCGTAGGGTGTACCTGCGTGGGTGGGACCACGTCAGGGCCAGCACCAGCTACCACCTGCCACTTGCAGATACCTCGGCTGATCGCAATTATTAAGGAACCGAATCGTAAGCCTCTTAATGGCACGAGAAGGTGCTTAATTAATCGCGAATAAAGGCTTCAGTATCAGGAGTCCAGGAAGAGTTAGCTGGTCTTAACTGCGAACCCGGTGTCCTGTGCGAACAGCGAAGACGAGTCAGATAGGTAGGTAAATTCACACACACACACCACCTCACGGTACGACACTCGCGAGTCCCTTACAAGCTCACCACGTAAACATCAGTAGGGCGGTGCCCTGAAAGTCAAATCACACGGTTACTCCTAGTTGTGGAACATAGAAATAATACATCACCAATTAAAAACGTCCGATGATTCAAAACAAAGTCTGACCGGTACGTCTTACGACGGTACCACGGAACGCCCCATATGAGGACAAGCACAGGCAGTAGTAACCAAGCAGGCCCCACCCATTTAAAAACAAACAGACACAGGTAGAAAACGAACACACCAATGAACGGGAAGCTTCGCACAAATGTATCCTGAGATGCCGTAATTAACCGACCCAATCCACTTACGAAAATTTTAAGAAGATCGCGCATTAGCAAACGCGATAGCCCGTATTAGATAAATTGAGTGTTAAGCTCCGTAAAGGTGATATCTAATCACTTTACGAATGATCGAGTCATAACTCGAATTAACTTGGAATTATTCCACATACGTAGTTTTAAGAAGATCGCGCATTAGCAAACGCGATAGCCCGTATTAGATAAATTGAGTGTAAAGCTCCGTAAAGAGGATAGCTAATCACTTTACGAATAATCGAGTCAAAACCCTGAATAAACTGGAAATTTTCAAACTTACGTAGTTTTAAGAAATCGCGCAGTAGCAAACGCGATCACCCAAATCAGACAAATTGAGTGTTAAGCTCCGTAAAGGTGATATCTAATCACTTTACGAATGATCGAGTCATAACCCGAATTAACTTGGAATTTTTCCACTTATGTAGTTTTAAGAAATCGCGCACTAGCAAACGCGTCTACCCAACAGTAAATAAATTGAGTGTTAAGCTCCGTAAATGCGTTATCTCATCGCTTTACGAATGATAGAGTCACATCTCTACAACAACCGGAAATAAATCCGTATCCGCAAATTTAATTATCCCCTAGAAAATCAACAACCCGAATTTACATAAATTGAGCGTTGAGCTCCGTATGCACGAGACCGCATCGTCATACAAAAATTAGAGTCAAAACTGAAGCACTGGAATTTATTCCATCTCTGGAATTACGGCGACGAGTAGAGTAGCGCTAGGACGCGATTTTTAGGAAAAACCGTGCGAACGACACAAGATCGTCATCCTGAACCGTCAAACTCCATTCCAGTCTCCTCACAAAATATTACAAACAACTAACGCCCTAAGCACAACAAAAAGAAAAGTAACAGAGAATTACCCTACAAATATAAAAGACCGATGATGAAAGGGTAACGAACCGCATGTCTTCCACGGACGATGCAATTCAAAAAAATCCAACCTGAGGTCTCTTACACAAAACAATAAAAGAATAAACAATAATAGAATCTATTACACACACTCATAAACCAATAAACATCACTCTTTACATCCAGCCCAGAGTACGAACCCACCTCGAGCCACCAGTCCTCACCGATGGTTGAGGACCGACCAAGCTCGAAAGAAAAAGTAAAAACACGCGATTTCACTCCGCCGCCGAAAAGACGCGCATCGTAACGAGAAATTAAAGTGCATAAAATCGCGAAACGTTATAATATACAAAATAATGAAAATGGAACCTCGAAATAGTAAACCAAAGGCTCACTCAGAGGAGGAAGTAACGACTCTACACGAACAATTGATTAAAAAACAGCAACGTCTACAAGAACAGGAAGAATTAATTCGTATAAAAAATATAGAAAATCAAGAACAATACAAAGCTTTACAAAAACGGGAAAACGAAATAATAGAATGCAAGAAAGAGCGCCTTTCGCAAATCCAGATGTTCGAAACAAATTTAGCTAATAAACGGTTAGAATCGGAACTGGTAAGTACGGAAGCGTCCAAAATAGGAAACCCTGAGGCTTCCCGCGTCAAGGATTTACTTACAGTTTTACTTAAAGATTTTGATTGTTTGAAGAGAGACGTTGTAGATTTGCGCTCATCAGTTCGTTCACAAGTTCATACAGATCTTCCTTAAACACAGAGGATTCAACAGAGAACTAATAATAATAATAATGAAGATAACAGACCTCCTTTGTATATAGATGTAGCGTTGTCTAATCCACACTTGCAATTTAAGGATGTTCTTGAATCCGTACCGGTCTTTACGGCAAAAATATTCCTGCACTAAAATTCGCGAGAGCATGCAAACGAGTCAAGAACATGTTCTCTCCTACGTTGGAATCAACGATCGCCCGCCTTCTGCGGAACAAGTTGAAAGGCCGTGCCTACACGGCGATGGAGGATGATCCATTCGTCACAGTCGCTGAGTTCACAGAACGACTCAAAATTTTGTTTGGTTCCGCTAAATCTTTAAATCAGTATAGAGGAGAACTTGGAAATATCAGCAAAGGTAGGTCCGAGCACACAATAGACTACATCAGCCGAGTCAAGGACCTGCATTCTGCCATCATCGATGCCGAAACAGGTAAGGCTGGAGAGCCGCTTTCACAAATTCATATTTCAAGCCTGGAGAATGAAGCATTCATCACGGGCTTACCACCTGATTTTCGATTGCGCCTTCGGTTAGAAGGTTATTACAATCTTTATAACGCGTTTACAGCCGCGATCCGAGTTGAAAAAGAAATAGACCGCGATAGGAACAGATTCAAGGAGACGCGCTCTGAAACCCGATATTCACCACCCACAGATGTGAACACCGTACAGCACGGTAAAATTCAATGCGATTATTGTAACAGGCAGGGTCACGGTCCCGAGAATTGCTGGCTCAAATATCCAGATAAGAAGCCAACTCGCACCGAGGCAAGGCCTAAACGTTTATTCAATTCTCAACGCGACGATTCGAGGCCAAAATGCACGTATTGTAGTAAGCTGGGCCACGCGGTGGATAATTGTTTTACTAAGCAGCGAGATGATAGACAGCGCGATTTACCATCGACTTCGGGAAACGGGATACCTCGTTCGACAAACTCGGACGCGTGTCGAACGCGGCAATTTCTAGAGCATCCAGTCCGTGCGGTAATACACGAAACGTCCGAACCGTGAATAACCGATTGAAAACCAGTTCTTTTGTCCCAATAGTAGAAGTTGAGTCACCTCATATGAAAAGTCAATCTGACTTTTTGGTAGTTTCCGGGGCTGACCCAGATTTAATTAAGCGAAAGGCTTTAAGGTCGGAAGTACCGATTAATTTAGATGACATTTTGAGACTACAAAGTATTTCCGACGAGCCAATTTTTACAATCGGTTCGACCTCTATTGATATCCAAGGTACAAATTGTGAATTCCATGTTGTAAGTGACTCATTCCTAATTCAGCAGGACGCGCTATTGGGATCAGAATTTCATGTAAACTGTAAAGCCGCTATTGATTATGATAAAGAAGCAGTCATCTGGAAACGCGGCCGACTTCCATTCAAAAATCGCGAAACGATATTAATACCCGCTCGTTCTTCAGCAATTTACCATGTACGTGTGAGAAATTCCGGTTTAAGCGAACGGTATATTCCGAGATTGAATTGCGGTGAAGGAGTTTATGCCGGCGAGGTCATTGTTACGCAGACCATTGGTGTCGCATATCTCAAGGCATTCAACACAATCACCGAGGACCTCGTACTTACTGTGCCGACCATCACACTGTACGAATTTGTTGTTGACGATAAGACCAATTCATTACAAGATAAGATAACTTCGAGACAAGTAGCGACTACCCGACACTATACGGCCAACAGTGACACACGTATAGCTAAAATCAAGGACCTACTTCGACTCGATCACCTAAATGACGAGGAGTTGATCAGCATTAATAAAATCTTAATAGACACGTACTTTTTATTTCACATACCGGGTGAACGACTAGAATTCACCAATACAATTCAACATAAAATCACTACTACCGACGATCAACCGGTTTCCACTAGACAGTACCGACTTCCTCCGGCTCATAAGGATGAGATAACAAAACAGGTAGGAGAATTAATCGATAATGAATTAATAAGACCATCAGAGTCACCTTACAGCTCACCCCTGTGGATCGTCCCCAAAAAGGCCGATTCGCACGGGAAACTCAGGTGGCGCATGGTAATTGACTACAGGAGCTTGAATGAGAAAACAGTGGGCGATGCGTACCCACTCCCCAATATTACAGAAATCTTGGATAAACTTGGCAGTGCAAAGTATTTTTCGGTATTTGATTTAGCTAGTGGATTCCACCAGATAAAAGTGCATCCTGATGATGCCCATAAGACCGCTTTTTCCAAACCTTTTGGACATTATCAATTTAACAGAATGCCATTTGGGCTCAAAAACGCACCGGCCACTTTCCAAAGACTCATGGACAGGGTACTGTGTGGTCTACAGGATACAGAACTTTTTGTCTATTTAGTTGACATTGTCATATATGCAAGTTCCTTTTAGGAACAAAAAATAAAAATTCGAAAATTAGCAGAACGACTAAGTAAAGCCAACCTGAAATTGCAGCCTGACAAATGCGAATTTCTCCGTGAGGAAGTCGCCTATCTGGGACACACCATCAGTGAGAACGGGGTACGGCCCGATCCAAAGAAATTAGACTCGGTTCAAAAATTTCCTCAGCCGATAAGCCCTACAAAAATCAAGCAATTCTTAGGCTTGGCTGGTTACTATCGCAGATTCATTGAAAAAATTTCCGGCATTGCTAGACCGTTAACTCAGTTATTAAAAAAGGGTTCCATTTTTAAATGGACACCTTCTCAAGACGAGGCTTTCCAAAAATTAAAAGACGCCCTCTGCTCTGAACCAGTACTTCATACCCCGATTTTACAAAACCATTCATAATCACAACAGACGCCTCGAATGTAGCCATAGACGGAGTAATTAGTCAGGGAATAGTTGGTAACGACAGACCCATTTCTTACACATCCAGAACTTTATCCAAGGCCGAAGAAAGGTATTCGACAATCGAGAAAGAATTACTAGCAACAGTTTACAGCGTATCACAATTTCGTCATTATATTTACGGAAGAGAGTTCACTCTTATTACCGATCACAGGCCTTTGGTGTGGCTCCATTCCGTTAAGGACCCAGTCAACCGCCTGGTTCTCTGGAGACTCAAATTAGAAAATTATCAGTACAAAATTGTTCATAAGCCGGGCCGTGCAACGCGAATGCCGACGCGTTATCACGGAACCCGCCCGATAAGTCAGTCTTGGTTGTAACTCCACTTAGGAGAAAGGATAGTACAAGCTTCGACGACGAGGAATCTATAATCGAGAACCGTCGAGATAGCGACAAAGGAGATGATAAGAAGCGTAAACCGGATTGTACAAGTTTAACGGACGAGGCTGATGCATTCGAAAGTCGTACGTGTAACAATAGAGACCAAGAGAGAAGTAACATGAGTAGCGATAGTCTGCCCAATCAGCCTGACGACCCTGTGTGTGACACGAATACATCAACTGGGAGCAATATACAACGGACGCCTGCTGATTTAGGAGACTTACCTCTAGGCGAGAGCAACAACGATGTCGAGGAGTCAGCGTCATTCATTCTTTCTAATAACGATATTAGGGACGACGACTCTTCCAATGAATCTGAAACAGGGAGCGATATTTTAAATCGCCCGACATTTCCTTTTAAATTACCAGTAAATAAGGAGAAGGAAATTAAAGAACTAAAAATGAAGGAATCCAGAGACAGGTTATCAATGTGTCGCGACAATGTGTTGATATTTATCACGTCTGAAGGTCAACCTATCGACGAGGGTGCCAAAGATCTAGCATCTACCGATACCTTACCTCAGTTTAAAAATCTATATTTGCTACGAGCCAAAGTTGCTTATAATGGTTCCAAACTTGTAATAGCTTTACCGATTAAAAACGATCTAAGAGCGCTCGCGTCGATAGAGCACCTACATGAGGCTCTGGAATCACTTAGGGACATCATATCAGAATTAGGATCAAATTCATTAAGCGTTGCTAGAACGGAAAACATACATAATATACCGTGGATCGACATACAAAATAGTATTCAAAATTATCTGTTAGGTTTTCCATTACTATTGACAATTTATAAACAACTTGTAACAATACCACCGCTTGGAAGCCTTTAGGAAATTATAAAGGAAGCGGACGATTCTCTGATAGGCGGACATAAAGGCGTCAGTAGTATGTGTACACCTTTGCTCCATCCCACTCCTATCCCCACTCCTTCCCCCACCACGCATCTACCCCCACCACCTCACTTTTCCACCGCCGCGCTACCCACTCTGCTTGACCAGTGTCGGTAACGTGGAGATGGTAAAGTGAGGTGGTGTGGGTACCTTGGTGAACAAGGAAGAGTAGAGATAAGAGTAGGATGGAGCAAAGGTGTACACATACTTGGAAAAATGAATAAAATTCTGTACTCACCACCACCGCAGCTGTTGTAGGCATCTACCCTCCTGCCAAAGCGATTTTAAACTCCTGTCTCTCGAATGTACTCTCTCACACGCACACACACACACACATACACATGCACAGCGTCTTTAATTCATTACTATGTCCTCGTCAAAGCCCTCGTCCACGGCATCGATATCGTAGCCGATATCTATCTCATCACCGAGGGCTTCTATAATAAACGCCGCCACATCCACGCGTTCACCGTTCGATAAGCGTTCCGCGGGTTACGCTATCGCCGGCAAGAGGTCGCATGATGACAGCGATCAAGTCATCTCCACCGCACGCTTCTTCGACGAGCTGCTCGATACCTGCAACGTTCACGCGGTCGAGTCCGTATATGGAAAACTCCATGACAAGAACCGGTAGCATACTTGCTAGAGGATCCGGATGAAATAGGTGAGACAAGTCGATGTAAATAGTTTCGCCGAAATCGACTAGCAACACCTCGCAGTACCCATCAAAGTCCGGGTAAACCACTTCCCCGCGGACAACGTTATTGAAACGAGGCACAATACAGGACATGCCGATATGCAACTCCCCAAGTTCAATGGATCTTCCACGACGTTCCACTAAATACACACTACGTAGGAGTTCTTCCAGCTCGTCGTATGCATCGCACATTTCCTGCGTACGCAGAAACACACTCATTACACGCTCGACAAACATTAATCGGCACCAAAACGCGTCGCTTAAAATCTCCTTGCCGTATCGTGGATACATATTGCTTTTTATTGTTTCCAAACAGGATGCCAAAGACAGACTAAATGCTCGAGACGCTACTAGAGAGTATCACGGACATAAAGATAACAGCCTCCTATGAATCATAACTAGGTATCCATCACTTTGAATGCAACGAAAGAGGTTTTCGAGCATGCATAGCCCTGCGTTATGCTCCTCGCAAAGTGCTTGCTCTGCAGTAAAAGATATAGAATATGTTCCCTCACAGAGAGAGAGAGAGAGAGAGAGAGAGAGAGAGAAAGACTTCAATTATTATGCTATAAAAATAAGAGACACAGTAAGATCAGATATTTTTAAATTAACCAATATTTTATGGAAAGCACTTTATACATTTACCGTCGTATGCAACAGCCCTGCAAACACGGTCATCCACGCTCGGAGATTCCTTCACCGTTAATTTTATTTTTATCGCTATATGGAATTAATTTGTATTATCACTCGTAATATTGCTTTTAAATTATTTTTCGCTGTGGACGTTGTCATCATAGTGTACTTCTGAAAAAAAGAACGAAACAACTATTTAATTGAGCGCACTGATCAATAAAAAACATCGTGTACAGAATAATCGATATTGTCTTACCTGATATGCCACGACTCATTATACAAAGTTGGCAGCGTTGATGATCTTCTGCCACCGACGACAATTGCGGATGAGGATGTCGGGTGGCACTTTTCTTTCCCGAAGTTAGCTCTATCTTCCTCTCGCTCTCCATGACACGAATAACGAACCCTCGGTGTCGGCTCATATGCAGGGGCTGCTCGCTCTGCAAAACATTATTTTTTTAATTAAAGATAAATATCACATGATTTTCAATTATTTTATATTTTTTACTTACCAAGCTCCGCTGCTTTGCTGCTAATCGACATTAGCACGTATTCCATGATCTGCTGTGTTAATAAAACAGAGACGAGCGATCCGTCTTCTTTCTAGCGCAGACCTTTGCTGATGCTTCGGTTTTACGACTGTCTCTCTCTCTCTCTTTCTCTCTCTCACTGTGACTGACATCGGTGTATACTTTATAATATTTCGAGTGAAATGTACACTATATACAATTATTTACAACAGTTTCTTTATCACAAATAGCTGCACATACGTAGAATTATTGCGTTCGCAACGCAACACCCGATGCATGATCAGCGATATGATCACGAAACAGCACAATTATTTCGGACAAAATAATTTTCATAAACTCCGTATCCTCTGGCGTTAGCAAGATCGCGATGTGTTCGAGTGCTTCTTCAAAGAAGTCCTTGGAACCGATGATCTCATACGCTACTGCACGAGGCATTTCACTGACAACTATCTTTTCACGGACATATGATACCACCTCGTTCATACACCTCTGAATCGTTTCACTTTTGCTCTCTAGAACTTGCATATGAATATCAATTCTTCTACTTATTTCGACGAGCATATCAAATGTAGACCGCTGAAGAACAATGTTTGGAGAGTATTTTCGGAAGCGTTTCCGTTTCGATTCTCCAGATTCCTCTTGATTCTCGTATTCCTCATCAGCGCTACCACTTATTTTACCAAATGACACAGCTCTGTGCTGGTAGCACGAGGTTAAAAGTGTGTAATGCGTTGTGTGCTCTATGCGGGTATTACACATTTTCTCGGCATCAGTCCCATGAGCTTCGAAATATTGTTGTACGCGAGAAAAATCACTTTTAAACACTCGCCACTCGTCCGCACCGAGTGTAATTCCGGTAAAAGTATTCGACAATATTTTCACCACCGGTGTAAGCGTACACGTAGAGTTCAACTCGAACCCGGCTACGATTATTTTACCAAATGATTTATTCAAACCGTACATAACGGGGTTCGCTATATACTGCGATATCGCATGAGGCTTAGCACCGTTATTTGCCATTTTTATTGCTTTCCTGTAGACTGTAACTTTTCGAATGAATCGTCGGTGGTGTTCATACTCCGTTTTATACAGATTGCCCCCACCACCTAACTGCATTGCCTCTTCTTTTGATACTGCAAATCATACGCCTGAAAATTGCTAGCCAATATCCTTTGATATTTGTCGCATTCTCCTCAACAGCCTAGTAACAGCAGCAGATATATCCCAAAACTCTTGCATACTCGTGCACACTTATGCGCACACGCACACATTGACATACAGATAATATTCGTCGGTAAAATTTGATGATTTTCCTCATGGCCAAGTGCCTTGAAATTAGACGAAAACAATATGACTTTCATCAGCGAAACTCGATAACTAAGTACATCATCATCGCTAAATATTTCCCTAGGTCTTGCTTTTGTAAAGTGATCGCGTGCGGCCATCTTCTTGGTTAGTCGTATTCATTACATCGTTGCAGTATATGCAGAGAAAGAGAGAGAGCTTGTTAAAGGAATATATATAAAAGTGAGCCGCTTTGAAAATTCTCTAGTTAATTGTCTGATTTACTGTGGTTACTACTACTACTACTCTAACAGCACAATCATGGTCAGAGTGGTAAAGCGCTCATTGATAAGAAAATTGATAGAGTTTATATTGAAGCGTAGACCGTCGTTGCGTTCGCGCTGGGGTAGAAGAAATTTACAGATCACCCTATGGGAACTTCCGACACAGGCGGTTGTTCGTAAAGTTCGCGGTATGCTGTGCGAGTGTCATCAGCGCGATTTAGTTGACGCGTATAATATTGGATTGTTTGATAATCAAATAATTATTGATTCGGTGGTGCGTGTTATTCGTCGACGAGGTTGGCTGAATGAGACTGCTCTGCAACCCATACTCAATGAAAGACGTAAGTAATATACAGCGCTAATTACTTTTACTTTATTTCCTTTATTTCATAAGATTTTTATATAGTTCGACGGTATGAGGACGCAGAAATAGGATCCGACACCTATGATTTCGATGAGGAGGGTAGAACCGATTCAGATGATCATAGCAAGGACTACGATGGCGACAGCACCGTAGGGAATCGCTGGATAAATTTTACCCAGCCATTCTGTGGTTATAAACCTACAAACGGTCTTTTCATGGCAGGCCCCTCGAGAGAACCAGATGAATCCATCGCAGGCCCATCGCGACAATACAATTCAAACGTTGATGCCAACAGCAATACAGACAGCGAGGAAGAAGAAGAAGAAGAAGAAGAAGAAGAAGAAGAGGAGGAGGAGGAAGAAGAAGAAGAAGAAGAAAAAGAAGAAGAAGAGGAGGAGGAGGAGGAGGAGCAAGACGTAGACGATGACGACGAAGAGGAGGAGGAAGAGGAGGAGGACCCTGTCGATTCAGGTAAGCTTTTAATAGTACAACTACGCTGACAAAAATAAAAAAATTACGCGGATAATAATAGTAAAATGAAAAAGCAGGGTACGAGACGGACCCAAACGTTTTTCGCTTTGCACGATTCACTGTGCCGAGACCGCCGACAATCGAGTTGGTTTACGAAATGCGTCGGCGGTTCCCGGCTGCAGTCGACGGATTCGAGGACTAGAAGCAAATATAAGTTTGTAATTCTTACGTTACACGAATTATATGCATAGTATATAGCCAGCGACAAACAAAAATTTAAAGTAAATTAAATAAAAATTCTAATAAATGGTTTAATTATGCCTGCAGGTGGACAGACCGGCGATGGAAGGACTGCTGCACGGGGTGGTGATATTTTGCCTCCTGGTGAACGTTTCGGTATCGACAACGAGCAGAGACGTTATTTTTCACGCTTTAGGATGCAGGGTCGAGAGACAGATTTTTATTTTCGTCAGCCACCGGTCGGTATCGATCATCTGACATGGTTCGAGGGAGGTGTACGAGATGTTCTCACACGTCTTACAGAATCGTGCGAAGGACATGATTATGTGGGTATGACTCTGAGCGTACCGTCTTTTGCCCAAGGACCTGTATGGTTATCATTTCGACCAGCTCGTGACATCGTTCCCGACGATATATGGCGACTAATTAATAGTGTAGCTCAGAGCGCGCGCGAATTTCGAATAGACGCTGGTACATGTAGAATGACGACGTGTATAGTACGAGGCGTCGAAGGAGCCGGTGTGGGCACTAGGCTTACACACGAGTCTATAGCAAAAAAGTCAATTTTACGCATAAGTAATCGCGATAATTTGTGTCTACAACGATCCCTTGTCACTGCCCGAGCGCATGCCGAACGCGGTCAAATACGTGCGGGCGTGCTACACAGACGATGGTGTCAAATTCGGAACGGGCTTCGAGGTGCGCAATATACAGCGGCGATAGAGCTCACACGTAATGCAGGGGTAACGACACCGTCTAGGGGGTGTGGTGCGCGCGAAATTCAGCTCTTTCAGGAGTACTTGGTTCACGAGGGTATAGCAATTGTTGTTTATGAATTTCTCACCTTCGGAAAACGCGTTCCGGCTCTGTACGATGGGCGAAAATACGTACTCACTGCAACAAGTAAAATTAATCATACACTCTATATTCTCTATTACGAGCGTTCTCATCACTATCAACCGATATTAAATCTCGCCGGTGCGCTAGGTAGTCGGGGGTTCTGCACGCAATGTAATTCCAAGTATATTCGAGTACTCGAGCATCGATGTAGCTATCAATGTGCTCGATGTAAATCCACTTATTGCAACGGTAATAGAGACTCTCAGCCTGAGTATTGCGCAGACTGTAATCGTTCGTTCTTTGGTGCTTTTTGCCTCGCTCATCACAAGAGTGAGGGCTCCGCGGGTATCACGTCTCGTAAATATAGACGGTACAGCGTCTGTAACGCATTGAAAATCTGTAGAGGCTGCTCGCGTATGATTAAAACCACAGATAAAAAGATGCATGTATGTGGTATATCGTTTTGTACTACATGCAAACAAACGCGGCCGACTACGCATGCATGTTTTATAGCACCTCTTAAGAAATCAGATGCGCAAAAGGAGAAGAAAAAAGACAAGTCTTCCACGAGATTTTTATTTTATGATTTTGAGACGCAGCAACACGCGCAATTGCATGATGATAAATCGACACGAATTCACGAGCCGAATTTATGTGTCGCACAATCCGTATGTATGGCATGTCTGGATATCACAGATATAGAGACAGATTGTGCTAACTGCGGTAAACGTGAATTCGTGTTTATCGATGATCCTGTTGGGGATCTCGTAAAATTAACATTATCGCAAAAATTTAAAAAGACCATCTGCATCGCCCATAATGCTAGAGGTTTCGACGCACAATTTATTCTACGGTATTTAATCGAGGTGCAAAAAACACAGCTGCCCTCTCTGATTATGAACGGTACGAAGATTGTCTCGATGAAAATTGGCGATGTCGTTTTTCTCGATAGTCTAAACTATTTACTCATGGCTCTTAGCGCTTTACCTAAGGCCTTTGGTTTCGCTGATGAGGTGGCAAAAGGTACATTTCCCCATTTATTCAACACACCGGAATATCAGAATTACTCAGGTCCTCTGCCGGCTTTGCATTTTTACTCACCCGATACCATGTTCTCAGCGGATCGCGAGCGCTTTTTAAAATGGTATGAGGAAGAATCGAGTCGCGTAGATTATAAATTTGATTTTGCGACGCAATTTGTGCAATATTGTCGTACAGATGTTACGGTTTTGAGACGAGCGTGTTTAGCTTTTCGAGAGTTACTTATACGTTGTGGGAGCGTGTGCCCCTTTACAGAAGCATGCACGATAGCATCAGCATGTATGAGAGTATTTCGAAAGAATTTTCTACAGAAAGATCGCATTGCGGTGTTATCACCAGGAGGATATCGCTGGGGCGATAAGCAATCGCGCAAGGCCGTCGTATGGCTCGTATGGCTCGAGCGTGAGCTCAACTGCGTTATCGCTCATGCTGGACGCACGAGAGAGTATCGCCCTCCGGCCGGCCTACCGGCCGTGGACGGTTACTACGTGGATGCGGGGGTCCATCACGTTCTACAATTTCATGGCTGCTTTTGGCACGGTTGTCCGCGATGTTATCGCGTGAATAGAGATGCTCGAACTAAATTCGGCGATACAATGGATGAGCGATACGAGCGTACTATTCTTATTTCCGGGCGAATCAGATCGAAAGGGTACACTCTAACCGAAATATGGGAATGCGATTTTGACAGATTACTCGAGAATAACGAGGAAATGTCGATATACGTGAAAAATCACGCCATGGTCAAGCAGGCGCCTCTCGAACCACGCGATGCATTCTTTGGCGGTCGAACGGAAAATTTTGTAAGCTTGCACGACGTCGCGAACGGGGAGCAGATACGCTATGTGGATCTCTGCTCGCTGTATCCATGGGTATGTAAGAATGGAAAATGTCCCATTGGACACCCGAAATTGTACGTAGGCGACGAGTGTCGAGAACTCGTAGGACTTGAAAACGATCTAAGTGTCGTCGAGGGTCTCGTGAAGTGTACCGTGCTGGCACCGCGCGATTTGTATGTACCCGTACTACCCGTTCGCATGCATGGGAAACTACTGTTCCCCCTGTGTGGAACGTGCTGTACAGATATGGACACATCCGAGGTTTGTACACACGATGACATGACTGAGCGAGCGTTTGACGGCACATGGGTCGTGGACGAACTGAGAAAAGCTGTGTCGCTCGGATATAAAGTGACGCGTATCTATGAAATTTGGCAATACGTTGTTACGCAGTATGACTCGACAACGCAACGAGGCGGTCATTTTGCCGAGTACATCGATACATTCCTAAAAATAAAACAGGAGGCGAGTGGTCCGCCAACAGAGTGTAACGATGACGAGGAAGCAGCAATAGAGCGTTTTATAGCATTGTACAAGGAGTCTGAGGGTGTATATCTCGAGCGAAGTGCTTTGCAGCCAAATCCGGGTTTACGTTCACTAGCGAAATTGGCTCTTAATTCATTCTGGGAAAAGTTTGGTCAACGAGAGAATCTCACGAAAACCGTTATCGTTTTCACGCGCGCGGAGCTAATGAATTTACTAACGAGTCCGGAGATTGAGGTGACGGGGATGCTACCGGTTAATCACAAGATTATGTATGTAAACTATGTGAGCAACCGCGATGCTATCCAACCATCGCCGACATCAAACGCCATGATTGCAGCATACACGACGGCACAGGCACGCCTAAAATTATACAGTTATCTTGAGGGGCTCGGGCGACGAATATTGTACTGCGATACGGACTCCTGTATTTACGTGAGCCATCCCGGTGGTAACGAGTATGAGCCGCCAATCGGTCAATTTCTAGGAGATCTTACGGATGAATTAAGTGAATACGGGCCTGGTAGTTATATAACTTCGTTCGTTTCGGGTGGACCAAAATTTTACGCATACCTTGTTCGTAAACCCGACGGTACGATTATTGAAAAATGTAAAGTGAAGGGTATCACGCTAAACTTTGCGAATAGCCGTCACGTAAATTATAACGCATTACGATCTTTCGTTACAGGAGCAAGGAGCGTACCTATTATTTTAAAATTCGACTCTATTCGACGTACGGAATTTCATCATGTAGTAACGCGTAAAGAAACGAAATCATGCCAGCCTGTTAACACGAAGCGAAAACGGCACGGGCTGTACGCTACTGTACCGTATGGCTATTGTGAAATACGCTAATTAGTATAACGCAAAAAAGTATATAGTTTTACGGGTGAATTCGCGATATTTAAAAATAATCTTTTTGTCTAGTTTCATGTAACATATTTACCGTGTACAATACATTGAAAAAAATTGATTTATTATGTATAAAACCGTTATCGGATCGTTTTTTTGTGCTGCTATTCGTAGCAGTAGCTGCTATCTCTCTACCGTTCCCTCTTGTTCTGACTTTCTCATCGTTGAATCCTTTTGTCCCGTCTTTCTTATCGAGTGTTTCCTTTTGTTCTGACTTTCTCGTGCTACATCCGTGGATATAATATTGCTGTTTAGAATTTGATGATTCATAAAATTTGTATATAGAGATGTATGCATAGTGAAATAAAAATATTGCTTTATTTGTGAGAAATATAAAAATTATCGTTATTTAATTTACATACAGCGTAAACACCAGCTTATACCGCGGGCCCGCGCCTCATCAGCTAGTGCAGGCGCGCCGCGTCTTATCAGCTTTTTAAGGCCGCGAAAAAAGCTGATGCCGCGGGGTCGCCGCCGCAGCCGCCGCAGCCGCAGCCGCGGTATAAGCTTATTTAAGAGTCTGCTGATTGATTTTGATAGACACTCGTCGATATGGATACACGTTGGAAACATCCGTGGACAGCTGTGATAAGCGGTCCTACGGGATGTGGTAAAACATATTTTGTAAAAAAATTCTTTAAATACATGCGCGAAATGACGGATGTCCCGTTCGAGCGTATACTTTTTTATTACTCAGAGTGGCAGTCCGGGTATTCAGAGTACGGTGATAAAATCGAATTTCGCGAGGGTTTACCGCAAGCAGTAGACTACTCGAATGACGCAAGACCTAAACTTGTGGTCATTGACGATCTAATGCGCGAGGCATCCAACAATACTGTGGTCGATCTTTTCACCAAGGCTAGCCATCATAAAAATCTTAGTGTCATTTTCATCACGCAAAATCTCTTCCATCAGGGTCACGGGCAGCGCGATATCTCCTTAAACGCTAATTATATCATTGTCTTCAAAAATCCGCGAGATCGCGCGCAAATTCAGCACCTAGCCCGCCAGGTATATCCCGAGAATCCGCGATTTTTGCAGGAAGTATATTTCGATGCAACAGTTGCACCGCACGGCTATCTATTATTTGACTTGAAATAATCGACGCCTGTTATCATAATTGTCGATTTCGCGCCTGTATATTTCCCGATGACCAATACCATTACGTTTACGTGCCTCAAAAAGCAATAAAAGTTCGCGATGCGTCGCGCGATGTACCAGTAATGCGCTTGTAATGGCGTTGCGCGGACCTCTCGATAAAAAGCAGATAATTATATTGCAAGCGTTGTGTTATCTGAAGCAAGAGCAACGACGTGCAATTTTGCGCAAAGCAGATGTAGCGCTTGTACGCTGTATATGCGAGTGTGCTCTAAACGTTTTACAGGGAATCGTGAGTCTGAACAACGTGCAAAAGAATCATCTTCGGAGGCACGCGACAATTCTTCGGCGACTAGCCGCCAAAAGGGGAAATTGGAGTGGTAAGAGGAAGATCATCGTCGAGCACTGTGTCGGATTTCTCAAGTTGCTTCTTGCGCCTGTCTTGGCCTACGCGAGACATGAAATATGCCAGAAAGATGGTACTTATTCCTCATGATAACATACATCGTCTCGCTGGACTCGCCACTACTGCCGCTGCTGCTACTACTACTACTACTACTACTAGTGCAGACCCGTTGCCTTCCGTACAGACTACCTGTACGCCATCATCGCGCCTCGACTCTGAGCTGAGTGAAATTCTAAGCTCTCACTCGTACAAGAGCGAGAGAGAGAAGTGGATAGCGTACCAACAGGTTTTACAGCGTTATCTTCACATGGTCGAGTACGATAATGCCGTACCGAATATTTCATCAAAACGAAAAGTAGCAATACTCGATAGCCACGAGAATAAATCCGACGACGATTTAATGAACATAGTTAAATCGCGGCTCAATGACACACTTATTATCGATAGCGTACCAAAAAAATTTAAATCTAAAGCAATATCGTTGCTTCGCAATTTGCATCGCAGCGCCGTTGGTAAAAAAATGACATGGGATCGTAACGGCGTTGTTTCCATAGACGGCAGAAGAATTTTAAATTCCAATATCGTTGATCTTGTTAACGATGCTATGCGAGCTAGAAAACGCGCGAAACCCATCGGACGATCTCACTTTGCCAAACTCCTGCGAGCGATACAGATGCCGCGTGAATTTATCGGTAACCCCGCGTTACTACACGAGCCTACACCTACATCATCGTCGACACCACAGCGGCGTCTTATTTTACCGCGCGAAAACGATAGTAGCAGCAGCAGCAGCAGCAACGGTAGCAACAACAACAACAACGACGACGAGGCCGAGACCGCACACTCAAACAGAGATTTAATGCTCACGGCTGAAAACGACATCATCGAGGGGGAGGAGGGGAATAAAGAAGAGGACGGACAATTGCAAAACTTTGCACAAGTAGAATATCGACCACCCACACAGTTAGAAAAGAAAAAGAAAAAGCATCCATTTAACTGGTCATCGCTAAAATTATAAAAATTCTTCAAAAAATCTATTATGACACCGCACATCCTGCTTCCTATTCTCGAGCAAAAAATTTGGCCCAGGTGGATCGTAGAGTAGCGCGAAAAAATGTTTTACCATGGCTCGAGACACAGGATTCATATAACATGCATCGCCTCGTACGACGACGATTTCCCCGTCGTACGTACAGTGTGAGTAATATAGACGATGTATGGGAGGCTGATTTAGCTGATCTTCGCTCGATAGCCACGTACAACGATGGGTACGCGTATCTGCTTGTTGTTATTGATGTGTTGAGCAAATACGCGTGGGTCGAGGCTTTGCGTGACAAAACGAGCGCAAACGTGGCCCGCGGTCTCACACGCATACTCGCGCGCAGTAACAATCGTCGCCCGCAACAATTGCAAACTGATCGAGGCAAAGAATTTATCGGCGCACCGTTTCAGTAAATTCTCAAGAAAAAGAATATCGATTTTCGCGCTGCTCGTAACCCTGATATAAAAGCCTCGATTGCCGAACGCTTTAATCTAACAATAAAAGAGCGAATGTGGCGCTACTTTACATACACGCGAAATAAGCGTTACATCGATGTTTTACAAAATTTTTTATATGCTTATAATCACACTAGACACAGCGGAACGCGTATTCCTCCGAGCGAAGTAACCCGCGAAAATGCCTCTATAGCCCGAGACAATTTAGCACGGCGTTACGAGCGTAACGCGAAAAAAATTAAAAAGCCTAAATACAGCGTCGGTGACTTGGTACGTATCAGTATAGCTAAAGCAGCTTTCGTGAAAGGATATGAGCGTGGTTGGAGTAACAAATTATTCAAGATTCAACGAATATCGTTGAATCGAGAGCCATTCGTGTATATTTTACACGATCTGAATAACGAGACTATCGACGGTATTTTCTACGAAGCAGAATTATCACGAGTACGAGTGCCTCCGTCATCTGAGAAGACGAAAGAGAAGAAGAGGACAAAGAAGAAGAAGAAGAAGAACGCTCTGGATCATCGTCCGTGATAAATATGAGCTCCAAGGATAGCTCTTTCTTTGTCGTACTACCGAGCAACAGTAGTATGCAGTATTTTCCGGATAATACGACGACGAAATTTATTACAAAACTACCGCGTCAGATACGCCTGCACGGAGAATGGGCTGTTTCTCTTGTGGAAATTGCTTATCCGATGACTCTTTTACATGTTCCTACTGTAGAAAATCTCGTAACTTTTGAGGATGGTGATTATGATTTATCGGGTTTAAATCTTTTAACACGGAGGAGCGTTGATAGAGACCAAGTAGCACCTGGTGTATATCGCTCTATAGACGCTCTTTTGGAGAGTATAAATCAGCTACCTCACGTGGCCGATCATTTGCGCTTTAAATCGCTTCCGAGCGGGCAGGTCGAAGTGGCACGCGTATGCGACGATCTACGCTACCACGACTTTCGCGTATCGCCCGCTATCGCAAGGCTACTAGGATTCTCGGAAGAGGCTTGTAGCCCCGTAATGATAGAACCGCATTGCGAATACACAGGGTCGAGGCCTGCATCTCTCACCGGTGCTATACCGGGCAGCATGCTTTTATACACAGATATCTGCGAGAGCTATATTACAGGTGATGTACAAACACCCCTCTTACGAGTTGTTCCCATTGATACTGATGACTGTCCGTATGGTTCGATAAAAATTAAATCGTTTTCAACGCCACGATATATACCTCTCTTGCGCAATAATTTACACACTATCGAGATCGATATAAGAGACGAATTTGGGGATCCTATACCATTCGAGCGGGGAACGTTGACTGTGACACTACATTTCAAAAGGTCCCACGATTGATTACACCACTATGGATGATATTGACAGTGTGCAGCACGGATAGGGTCGTCGCGGGTACGGTGGTATTAGCCATGTTTATATCGGAACACCTAATCAGCGAGGACACGGTATCGGTAGCTTTCTCGGGGGCCTGTTTCGTCGAGTGTTACCACTTTTAAAGAAGGACTCTAAAGCAGTTGGAAAAGAGGCGTTGCGCGCTGGTGTAAACGTAGCCGGTGATATCCTCGATAGAAATATAGCTGTGAAAGATGCTATTCGCGAGAGAGCGCGAGAATCAGGCAGTAATCTCAAACGCAAAGCCTCTGAAAAAATTGACACTCTCATGCGGGGGTCTGGTTATAAAAAGCGCAAAATTTCACGTACTCATCATTCATCGAACGAACGTAAACCACGACGTATCTCTCGTAAAAATAAAAGTGTAATAAAGAGAAAAACAATAAAAAAGAAGAAGAATAATAAGAACAATAAGAAGAAGAAGAAGACTCGTCAACGAACGGTTGCAGATATTTTTGGATAGCTGAAACAAGATGGCTTTTCTACATGCGCACTCGTGCGAGTGTCTTAAATCGGAACTTGAATTATTTTCACTCCCACCGACGCAAACTACTATCGAAGGCTCCAATTGGGTGTATTACAAACCAATATCTTCGCTAACAGATGATTCACCGATTGAATTTGTTATTTTCGGACAGGGTGATGAGTATATCGATCTCGCGCATACTATGCTTAGTCTGAGAGTGAAAATAACATCTCCTACCATTACGGAAATTGCCGTGGGCACATCGTCGAAAGTAAGTGCCGGCCCTGTAAGCAATCTCTTGCATTCTATGTTTAATCAGTTGGATGTATACCTGAATCAAAAATTAGTTTCACCCCCAAATAACGCCTACGCTTATCGAGCGTACATAGAAACACTTTTGAATTACGGTCCAGCAGCAAAAAATTCGCATCTCACGAGCGTTCTCTGGTACGACGATACACCTGGAAAAATGGATGATATAACATCGGAAAATACGGGGCTTGTGAAGAGAAAACAATTTTTAAATGTCGAAAAAACTGTAGACTTGCTCGGTCATCTGCATTGCGATATATTCAATCAGGAGCGGTTCCTATTAAACGGTGTCGAGATGCGCCTACGGCTGGTTCGGTCTAGAGATTCATTTTGTTTTGTGGGGGATACAAAGAATGGTCAATGCGGCTTAAAGATTCTCGAGGCATCGTTTCTCGTTCGTAGAACAAAAATGGTGTGCTGCTCTCACATGCTAGAACTCTGGCAAAATCTACGGCTAAATATCCTCTTACGAGAGTCGAGGTAAAAGCCGTTTCAATACACTCGGGTGTTCATGGAGAGACTATCGATAATATCGTGTTAGGTCAGTTGCCGAAGCGTATAATTATCGGTTTTGTTGATAACAAAGCGTTTAACGGTGACTTCAGTATGAATCCGTTCAATTTCCAAAATTACAAGATAAATTATCTCTCGTTGTATGTAGATGGTGCTCAAATACCTTCGAAACCGTTACAACCTAATTTCACGAAAAATCATCTATATGTGGATGCTTTTCAAACGTTGTTTTCGGGAACTGGAATACATTTCTTGAATGATGGTAATTCGATCGATCACAATAATTATCGCGATGGATACTGTCTGTTTGCTTTTGATTTGACACCCGATCTTTCGGCGAACAGGAATACACATTGGAATTTAATAAAGCACGGTAGTGTGAGAATAGAGGTACGATTTGAGGATGCGCTTGCTTCAACGATAAATTGTGTAGTCTACGCGGAATATGATAATGTCCTTGAAATTGATGCCTCTCGGCAGGTAATGGTGGATTTTACCGGATAAGCGAAAAATGTGCTGATGTCGGCATAAAATTATTTCGTGTTAAGACACGTAGAAGCGTGTCCGCGAGTAACTAATCAGTCGAACTCGGTCATCTGTACGGATTAGACGTGAAAATGGATATCGTCGTGGATATACAGGGAATGCGTGGTAAGGACTCGGAATTTATTCCGAAAGAAATTGCTGTGGTAGCAGTGGATAGACCGTACTCTGCTCATTGGATCGTTGCACCGCCGTGTCACTTTGCCGAATTACCACAGCAATCGAGAAGCCAGAATAATTTTCTCTCGAAATATTTTCACGGTATGGAATGGTACGAGGGCGATGTGAGCTGTAAACAGGTATACGCTAACTTGCGTGAAATTTCGCGAAAATCAAGACGCATCTATACGCGTGGTCACGAGAAGGCTATACTTTTTTGCGATATCACGAGTCGTGAAATTTCCAACCTGGAGGATGAGGAGGGCGCCCCATCGTACACATTTATGCCGAAATCTTTGCGAAAATGCTTCAGACACGCTATGATAAATGATACAGCGTCTTCGCATTGTGCAATGCGCCAGGCTTTCCAAATAAAAAATTGGCTTCACGAGCATCCATTTAAAGGAGAATCATACATGGATGTTTGGTCAGCAGACGAAGAGGAAGAGAATAAAAAAGAGGAGAAATCTTTATCATGTGGTCGTGACACGATCGACGACGCTGTGAAATAAATTTTGCATATATATACGTCTTTCAAAGCGTATCGGTCATCATTTAATCATTAACTATGTATGCACCTTATGTCGTGCGGCTTCACCATGTCGCGATTTAATAATCTCTTTAGCGATAATGTAACGAAAAACGACAGATTAGTGCGTGAATATTACAATGCTTTTGCCTCTCGACGATCAGACAGTGATAAAAATAAATTTAACGGCAGAGGAGTCTCCGAGCGAGGATTACCGTGTTTGCAGGGATGTTGCATACGACGGTAAATATCTGTAAAGTGATTTAAATAAAATATTGATTAATTAAAAACAAATACATCGGTTTACTGTGTCTCTTCTTTTATAATTATATATAAATTATAATATAATATTATAATCGAGGTCTCTCGCGGCACGGTATCATATTCTGCGTCTTTTACTGCAGAGCATTCGCTTCACGAGAAGCACAGCGCAAAGCGGTACACGCGTGCAAAACTGCTGACACTGCATTCAAACCGTTGCGCACCTAGGTATGACTCAGAGGGGGTTTGTTATCTTCAAACACTGTGATCACCGCCAGCCTCATCCGGAGCATCCAGTCTGTCTTTAGCAGTGCGCGACGAAGGTCTGAATGGAAAAATGTAACCACTAAATCTAGGCCACGATCTAGTGGCGGCTTTTGTGTGTCGGGTGGTATGCGACACCGACGATAATACGATGTGTCTGCGGTTGGAGGTGATGTGCGCGGAATAGTGCGCACTGGAGGCCTATTTATATAAGTTATATATCGAGAAGCAATCTGAGCGGAGACGATTTTTAATAAGTGATTTGTGCGCTGGAGTGTCCTGTGTGGTTGTATGGAATGAAAGGACTATGCGCGGGTCGATCATCGACACGGATGATGACGGGTACTGTGAGGTACTGCTGGTCGATTTCGAGGAATCGATATACATCGATTGGCAGCACCTATTTTACCCAGAGCCGTCGATTAGTGCGTTACCGGTGCTTCTTGTAATGTGTGTAGTATTCGGTCTCGATGATTTAATTGACAAGGCCGGAAATCTAGATCCGATCGAAGCAGCGCGTGGTAATGATACGCTGATCGGGATACGGATGCCCACGCCCGACGGTGCCCAAGGTCCATGGGTGCGAGTAATCCGTATTACCCGTACGCATAGCTGTGGTTTTTGAGTGAGTGAGTGAGTGAGTGTGTGAGTAAGTGAGTGAGAGAGAGAGAGAGAATATATGTGTGTGTGTGTGTGTGTGTGTCTCGTCACTCTGGAGAGTCGTCACAGCTGCAGCCAGCACAAGGGTGAGTCAAATATTTTATTCCAAGTATGTGTACACCTATGCTCCATCCTACTCTTATCTCTACTCTTCCTTGTTCACCAAGGTACCCACACCACCTCACTTTACCATCTCCATGTTACCGACACTGGTCAAGCAGAGTGGGTAGCGCGGTGGTGGAAAAGTGAGGTGGTGGGGGTAGCCGCGTGGTGGGGGAAGGAGTGGGGATAGGAGTGGGATGGAGCAAAGGTGTACACATACTACTGGCGTCACTAAAACTTTCAACTGTATCAGAGAGCGCTATGCGTGCAGAAATATGAAGGCCAACGTACAGGAATACATCCAACATTTCCGGGGTTGCCAAATCAAAAAGCTCGTCCGGATCAAGACGAAACAGCCAATGGTTATAACGGACACCCCCGGTAACGCCTTTGATAAAATAGCGATGGATATCGTGGGTCCACTCCCGACTACTAGAAGAGGAAACGCTTATATTCTTACAATTCAGGATTTGTTAACAAAATATTCGTTAGCAATTCCTCTGTGTAAAATCATGTCAGTGGACGTCGCCGACGCGCTTTGTAAATTCTTCATCGCACACTTCGGCGCACCCAAGGCAATTTTAACGGATCAAGGGAGTAACTTCTGTTCTAGTCTTATGAAGGCAATGGCGAGGAAATTAAAAATTCGACTTTTCAAAACCACTGCTTTCCATCCTCAAACAAACGGTTCTATTGAACATTCACATTACGTATTGGTTGAATACCTAAAACAATATGTGGATAAAAACAATGATTGAGACGAATTCCTCGACATGGCAATGTTCTCGTATAATACGAGTCAGCACGAAGGAACCGGCTTCACTCCATTTGAGATGGTATTCGGGAGACTCGCTCGACAACCATCGAGTAACACGCATATTGAGGAACATTCCAACCCAACTTACACGGAATATCTGAAGAATTTGTTTGAAAACATTCAGGGACTACAGGAATTGGCAGCCGCCATGCTAACAGCAGCAAAACATAAATCGAAGGAATATTACGACAAGAAAATGAACCCGCAAAATTTCGGAGTCGGTGATATGGTTGTCATGCTGAAGGAGCCGAAAGACAGCAAGTTTGGTGATCAGCACACCGAACCCTGTCAAGTCACTGAAATTTTGTCTGGCGGGAATGTCAAAATTAAATATCACGAACAAAATAAAATAGTACACACAAATAAACTGCGTTTGACCAAATTGCAATAGTAATGCTATCTTTGCTGCAGAAAGGATACAAGATGACAACCACCGCGATTCCATTCTTCACTCATCTGCTACTTTGCACACTTTCCTACCCAGCTAACGCAATCATAGGGTACGATTGTGGAGGGTCAACAATAAACATCACAACCATATATAATAGGTGGGCTGAAAAGTTCGTAGGCTAACTTAGAAAAAATCTTTTTTTTTTGATAAAATTTGATTTTATTATTCAATATAGTTGCCTTCGAAGGCGATACAACGATTATAGCGGTCATACAATTTTTCGGTACCATTTTATAGTACGATTTGTCTTTAGCCTCAAAATAGGCTTCAGTTTCGGCGATTACCTCTTCATCAGCGCTAAATTTCCTTCCAACGAGCATTCTCTTAAGGTCTGAGAACAGGAAAAAGTCGCCGGAGGCCAGATCTGGAGAATACGGTGGATGCGGAAGCAATTCGAAGCCCAATTCATGCAATTTTGCCATCGTTTTCATTAATTTGTCACACGGTGCATTGTCTTGATGAAACAGCACTTTCTTCTTCTTCAAATAGGGCCGTTTTTCCGCGATTTCGTCCTTTAAACGCTCTAATAATAACGTTACGTAATAGTCGCTGTTGATGGTTTTTCCCTTTTTAAGATGGTCGATGAATATTATACCATGCACATCCCAAAATACTGATGCCATAACCTTGCCAGCCGACTGTTGCGTCTTTCCACGCTTTGGAGTCGGTTCATCACATGCAGTCCACTCGGCTGACTGTCGATTGGACTCTGGTGTGGAATGATGGAACCATGTTTCAACCATTGTCACATATTGTATGATATTGAGTATGAGTACATTATATCCGGCTCGAAGGACCAAAAAATGTATGATGGTTGAATATGAGTATATTCTAAATATTTGATAATGTTCCAACAAAAGTGTTAAAAACCTTTAAGATATACACTAACTGATGCGGCAAGGCACTATGAGATGAATTAACAAGTGCGTAGAGTAAGTGCCTATTGGGACTGAGTACAACATAATAAATAACAATGAATATAGTGCTCTGCACAGTGAACCTGTATCACTTGAGTATTACTACGCTGTTGGTGGATAGCGGGTTGATGCATTCGCACGTAGCATGTCGAGTGACAGATGCGAATAGTAAGATTAAGGATCCTGGTGACAAGTATAAATAATTGAAAGCACTCGGTAATGAACAATAATAAATTCAACGTTTATTGAAAGTATGTAACATTGGCTGCATGAAAAAATACCTGTTGATTGTGTTTAATATATTACTGTGATTGGTCTGGCCTGCGTGTTGATGTACTGTTGGTGATTGGGTCTCAGGCCTGTGAGTTGCCTTGGTGATTCCGTGTGGTTGATCCTGGTGATAAGGTCTGATTGTAGAGCTCGAATAGTGCCACACGGCAGTCTATGAGAGTCCGGACGCCGATGATCGGTGCTGAGCAGAATGGCGTCTGTGCAGCCAACGCGCGAACCACGCCGTTGACGTTTATGTGATTGGTTCTGTGGTTCTGATGATCTGCTGTGAGTTTCACTAACACTGAGTTTAAACACGGGTGATTTGACCAAGAATGTATTACACTACAGAAATGAATCCGCACTAGAGTGATTAGAACAAGAGAATATCTCCGTGAGCTTTACGCGGGAACGTGTACAGCGAGCGACTCGAGTGAGAACAATGGCCACATCCGTCGACCACGCGGCAGAGTATCAAGAAGACGGACGTGCGTCACGGCTTGCTTGTGATTTGCTGTCAGCGATGGAAGGCGAGACTTATGAGTGGTCTTGCCGATGGGGCCACGCTAACAGCGTTGGCCGCTTGAGTGAGCTTCGATCGAGGATGTGAGCAGATGGACAATATGCATGAGTGCGCGGTCGATAAATCGATATAGCATACCTGCGAGCTATACCATATGACGCGAGGCGTCAGATGATTGTGACTGTAGCGTATGCATGAGTTGAGTGTGTCTGGTAAGCGTGAAAACTGAACATTCCGCCCGCCATCAGCAACGGTGTTGATGATTAAATGTGATCTGTTCTTCATTCAGTTTGAGCTGGTAAGATGGCGAGCTTGGTGATTGGTCGAACGAGTGTTGTTGTTGCAGTTTTAAGTGACACTACCCTGGTCAGTCCATCCTTTCCTGGATGGAGTTGAGTGACTCTGGCGAGAGGCCATTTTGATGGTGGAGACCTCTCATCAGTGATCAGTACTAATGAACCGACCTTGATGGTGTTCGATGGATGATGCCATTTCGATGTAGACAGTTGGCGCTGGAGATATTGAGTTGACCATTTGGACCAAAAATATTGAAGCCTTTGTTGTATTAGTTGCCATCGTGATAGTCTAGTAACGTTCAGATCTGTGAGTGATGGCTCTGGTATGGCTGTGAGCGGCTCTCCTATGAGAAAGTGAGCTGGTGTGAGTGCTGAAGTATCTTCAGGGTCTTCTGTGAGTGGTTGCAATGGTCGTGAGTTGAGCGTTGCTTCGATCTGGATGAGCAACGTAGTTAATTCCTCGAACGTGAGTGCGATGTCTCCTACTGTTCGGTTCAGGTGATATTTTACTGATTTGACTGCTGCTTCCCATTTTCCTCCCATATGTGGAGCTGCTGGTGGGTTGAACTTCCATGTAGTTCCATCACTGGTGAGTGAGCAATGCAGTGAGAGTGATTCTGTTGTACCTTGAGTGAAGAGTTTGGTGAGTATGGCATCTGCTCCTATGAAGTTTGTGCCGCAATCACTATAGAGAGTGTTGCAGATGCCTCTGCGTCCAGTGAACCGTCTGAATGCAGCGATGAATGAGTCAGTTGAGTAGTCACTCACGGCCTCCAGATGCAAGGCCGAGGTGACGAAGCACACGAAAATGCACAGCCATCCTTTATGTTGTTTGGCGCCTCTACCTTTCCAGGTTTTGATGGTCAGTGGACCAGCGTAGTCCACACCTGAATAGAAGAATGGTCGTGCTGGGGTGACTCTCTTGGTTGGTAATTGACCCATGAGTTGTTGTGCTCTGACGCCACGTTGTCGAGCACATTTCATGCAGCTGAGTATATGCGACCGTACAGGAGCTCTACCACCAATAATCCAGTACGATTGCCTTGTGTAGTTCAGGGTGAGTTGAGTGCCTCCATGCATGGTTTTGTGATGTGCATCTGCTATGATGAGTGTAGTGAAGTGAGAATGTCGTGGGAGTATTGCTGGGTGAATTGCCTCAAGTTCCAGTTGTGAGTTGGTCAATCTTCCTCCAACCCGAATGATGCCTTGAGTGTCGATATAGGCAGTCAGGCGATTGAAGGGATGAGCTGTTGGTAGTTGAGCTATGGTGATCAATTTGAGCTCTGTTGAGAAATATGCTGCTTGAGTTGCTTTGATCCAAAATACTCTTGCTCTCTCAATATCTTGTGGCGAGAGAGGGTTAAAGAGCGTTGAGTTTGGCAATTTCTTGATGAGTTGACTTACTCGAAAGCATATTGCGGTTACTCTGAGTAGTCTAGTGAGAGAAGAGTGTCTGTATATCATCTCCCAATGATATACGGCTTGATTTGTTGCCACTGTGAATGCGAGCCCCGGTCGCTCTTCCTGATGAGTCTGTGAGTCTTGTTGATAGTGTTGAGTTGGCCATGAACATTGATCGCCTGTGAGCCACTGTGGTCCTGTCCACCACAGGAGGTGCTTCTGGAGCTGGGAGATGCTGATGCCCCTTGAAGCACAATCGGCTGGATTGTCTTTGCCAGGAACAAATTTCCATACGCTGTTTGGAGTTAGTTCTTGAATTGCTGACACTCGGTTCCTGACAAAGTCCTTCCACCGTGATGGGTGTGAGTTAATCCAGGTGAGCGTTACTGAGGAATCAGTCCACAGGAACGTTTGAGTGTTGGTGAGTTCCAAGGTTGTTTGCACGTAATTCATGAGCTTTGCTAAGATCAGTGCTGCTGTGAGCTCGAGTCGAGGGATGGAAAGTCGCTTGAGTGGTGTTACTTTTGATTTCGCGCAGATGAGTGTAACCTTGGTTTCTTCTCCTGGAGTTGTTGTTTTGATATAGATAGCAGCCGCCATTGCTATTTGAGATGCGTCGGAGAATCCGTGCAACTCCACAAGTGTTGAGCTTGTGAGTTGAATCCATCGTGGAATTGAGATTTCATCGACTTGAGTGAGCTCTTGTCTGAGCAACGTCCACTTGGTGTGTATCTGATCTGAAACTTGATCGTCCCAGCTGAGTTTCTCCAGCCATAATTCTTGTAATAATGATTTGGCCTTGATGATGAATGGTGAGAAAAACCCGAGTGGATCGTAGAGTTGTGCTGTCTCAGACAAGATGATTCTCTTGGTGAGCTTGGAACTTGAGCATGGAGGCTTTGCGTGGAACTTGAATACGTCTTCACGAGGTATCCATGACAGGCCGAGTAACTTGGTACTGCTATCTTCGAATGAGTGTGAGTTTGATGGTGAGTGGTGGTCGATATGCTCGATGAATTGCTCGATGTTGCTGTGCCATTTTGCTAGAGGCAACCCGCCCGCCATGCAGAGCTGGGTGACTTGATTTGAGATTTCGATGAGTGTGTCAAGCTGATCAGCTCCTCCAAATATGTCATCAACATATCTGCCTTTCATGAGTGGTCCAATTGTGAGCGGGAAGCGATGACCTTCGTCTTCAACTAGTTGAAGCAATGATCTGATTGCTAAGAATGGTGCTGAGCGAGTTCCATACGTCACTGTTGTTAGGTGATATGGCACCATATTGAGTTGGTCATCTCGCCATATGATTCGTTGCAAATCCCAATCGTCCGGGTGGACTTTGATTTGTCTGTACATCTTTGTGATGTCTGTTGAAAAGATGAGTTTGTGCTGTCGGATCCATAAGAGCACGTCTGAGATGTCACGTTGACATTTTGCTCCAACATGCTGGATGTCGTTGAGTGATACTTGCGACGTCGTTGGGCTGGATCCGTTGAAGACAACTCTCAACTTTGTTGTGATTCGATCTTCTTTCAGTACACCATGATGAGGAAGATAATATGGAGGATGAGCGTAAGTGTGTTCTGACAATTGATCTTCCGAGACCCTCAACCCTCCTGATGCTACTGCATCATGTGCCAAGGTCGTCTCGGTTTCACAATAGTCATGAACAGATTCGCTCATTTGAGTTGACTGGTGGTAGGATGGTACACGTATCATGTGACCACACTCTTCATACTCTTTCATGAATGAGTTGTATAAATTGGTGTATGAATTATTTGTTGAGAGTTTCTTCATGAGTCGTTGTAGACATCGTTGAGCAGTGAGTTTTGAGTCTCCTAGACTCGATGGTGATGATTTGAGCGGGATTCGCACGATGTACCGTCCTTCTTCGTCTCGAGTGTGAGTCGTTTGAAAATGCTTTTCACACGCTTCTTCGTCTGGGGTGAGCTTGTGATCTATTGTCGATGGTGTTTCTTCTTGAACCCAGAACTGCGTGAGAAGATCTTGAATTTCCTTGTTTGATGATTCTACTGCGATGTGGTATGAGTTGCTTGGTGTTGAATAATTCTCTGGGACTGGACCAAGAATAATCCACCCAAAGATTGTTGATTGTGCAATCGGTAAGAAGTCCGAGTGTTTCTTGATGCCAGGCTGGATGATAAGCCCGTATGAATCAGCCCCGACGATGATATCTACTGGCCGTGGTGTTAAGAAGTCAGGGTCTGCCAATTGCAGTGATGAAATGTGTGGCCACTGCTGTGGTTGAGTGTGGACTGAAGGCAATGTACTCGTTAATTTATTGAGTATTTGAGCTGCGATGGTAACACCACATGATGAATGAATTGATCGTAATGTTAATGTGGTGGTACCTCTGGTGTGTGTTGATCTCGTGTTTCCGATGCCAATGACTGGAATTGATGAGTGTTGACGAGTAAGCCCATGATCCAATACAAGTTGTTCTGAGACGAAGGTGAGCTCTGATCCTGGATCAATGAGTAATCTGACTTGGTGAGTGCCGAAAGATGTGATGAGTAATGCTTGACACGTTGCTAGTAGAACTGCTGTTCTACCGTGTGAGTTGATGAGTTGGCAAAATGGCACGTCAATTTCTCATTGACGTGAACTGGTGCTTGGATGAGCTGTGGCAGGTGTAGCTGAGGTGCTTGGTTGATTTGACTTTGGTGTGGTTCTTGCGGTGGATGGCAAATGAATCATCGTGTGGTGTTTGGCACCGCACGTCTTGCAGTTGATGGTTGATTGGCACGAGTGGAGGTTGTGATGACCAAAGCAGTTGAAACACAGTCGGTGTTCAGTCACAACTTTGTGGCGATCTGCAGGTTGTAGCTCTCTGAATTTAGCACAGCTCACTATGTAATGCGAACCACCACAGTGATCGCATGGATATTGGTGTGTCCTCGGTTGAGTGGACGCATGGTGAGCCGGTCTTGCTGGCAGAAGTGCAGATTTTGTTGAGTGCTTCGAGATGTTGCTGGCTCTGTCAGCCGATTGATCAGGGTTGATAGGGATGACTTCTAAAGCCCTCGCTCTGGATTCGATGAATCCCATCAAATCTTCAAACGAGGTTGGCTGCTTGTGCGCACTCCGTTTGTATTCCCATGCTTCACGCATGGATGTATCGAGGCGTTGAGCGACTACGAAAATTAACACATAATTCCACGATTCTGTATCAATTCCGAGAACGTTGAGTGCGTTGATTATTTCCTTCGTTGAGCTAACTAATGTGTTGAGTGCGGCTGCAGATTTTGCCACTGGTCGAGTGTTACTAAGGAGTTTCTCAATATAAGACAGGATGAGTCTTTCTTTGTTGTTGAATCTGTCCTTGATTATTTGCCATGATGAATTGAACGAATCATTGTTGATCGGCACATTGGAGATCAGTTGAGCGGCTGATCCCTTAAGGCTGATCTTTAAATAGTGTAGTTTCTCTACATCACTGATTTGGTCATTGTCGACCACCATTGAGGCAAACAAGTCTCTGAATGCCGGCCATTTTGTAAAATCACCGTCAAATTCCGGCAACGTTATTTTTGGCAATGTTGATCGGTGCTGACTTGGTTGACTCTGTTGATCAGTTCTGCTTGATATGGTCTCTTGAGTTGCTGCGATTGCCTTCTTTCGCAGGATGAGTGTGAGTGCCTTGAAGTAACTATCAAAGCCTGATTGGTACACCTTCTCTGTAACATAAGGGTGAGTGAGAAAAGCACGTTTACATGTTTCTCCTATTTGATTATGTTCATTACAAAAACACTCCCAAGTGCAATTTAAAATCTCTAAATGGCCGTTGAGTTCTTCGAAAACGCAGCCTGGTGAGTTTTGCAGGTGATCGTGTAGCTGATTGATCATTGCTATCCTCGCATGCTGTGATGCGACCTTATAATCCATGAGGTTGGCTTGATTGGTGCTTGGTGATGGCGATCTGGTGCGTGGTCTCTGTACCGTGGGTGGTACATTGAGTGTCTCGATAACGACTGCTGCTTCATCGGTTGCTTGCACATTACCATTATGTGAGTCGCCTTCCTGCGAGGATTTGCTTTGATCTGACAGCGCTTTCTTATCGTCAGCTATGATTTGAACTGGTTGAGCCTGGTGAATGGTTTACAATAAATGATTAGCGCACTTGGGTGAGTATTTTATTATTATTGAGCATTGTCTTGTATCGATGCATGCTGAGTTGCGCAATCTGTAGTGTATTACATGTGTTGATTGGTGATTTATGTGAGTATCGAGGCATAAAATTTATATACTTGACCAGGATCCGGCTCGAAGGACCAAAAAATGTATGATATTGAGTATGAGTACATTATATCCGGCTCGAAGGACCAAAAAATGTATGATGGTTGAATATGAGTATATTCTAAATATTTGATAATGTTCCAACAAAAGTGTTAAAAACCTTTAAGATATACACTAACTGATGCGGCAAGGCACTATGAGATGAATTAACAAGTGCGTAGAGTAAGTGCCTATTGGGACTGAGTACAACATAATAAATAACAATGAATATAGTGCTCTGCACAGTGAACCTGTATCACTTGAGTATTACTACGCTGTTGGTGGATAGCGGGTTGATGCATTCGCACGTAGCATGTCGAGTGACAGATGCGAATAGTAAGATTAAGGATCCTGGTGACAAGTATAAATAATTGAAAGCACTCGGTAATGAACAATAATAAATTCAACGTTTATTGAAAGTATGTAACATTGGCTGCATGAAAAAATACCTGTTGATTGTGTTTAATATATTACTGTGATTGGTCTGGCCTGCGTGTTGATGTACTGTTGGTGATTGGGTCTCAGGCCTGTGAGTTGCCTTGGTGATTCCGTGTGGTTGATCCTGGTGATAAGGTCTGATTGTAGAGCTCGAATAGTGCCACACGGCAGTCTATGAGAGTCCGGACGCCGATGATCGGTGCTGAGCAGAATGGCGTCTGTGCAGCCAACGCGCGAACCACGCCGTTGACGTTTATGTGATTGGTTCTGTGGTTCTGATGATCTGCTGTGAGTTTCACTAACACTGAGTTTAAACACGGGTGATTTGACCAAGAATGTATTACACTACAGAAATGAATCCGCACTAGAGTGATTAGAACAAGAGAATATCTCCGTGAGCTTTACGCGGGAACGTGTACAGCGAGCGACTCGAGTGAGAACAATGGCCACATCCGTCGACCACGCGGCAGAGTATCAAGAAGACGGACGTGCGTCACGGCTTGCTTGTGATTTGCTGTCAGCGATGGAAGGCGAGACTTATGAGTGGTCTTGCCGATGGGGCCACGCTAACAGCGTTGGCCGCTTGAGTGAGCTTCGATCGAGGATGTGAGCAGATGGACAATATGCATGAGTGCGCGGTCGATAAATCGATATAGCATACCTGCGAGCTATACCATATGACGCGAGGCGTCAGATGATTGTGACTGTAGCGTATGCATGAGTTGAGTGTGTCTGGTAAGCGTGAAAACTGAACACATATCGACGCAAAAATTCGGGTTTATTACGATAGAACAGCTCGGTTTACGGTTATCCAAAATTATTTTTTGGACTTTTTTTATGTTTTCATCGGTAACAGCCTCTTTGGGGCGTCCACTGCGTGCATCGTCCTCGATGCTCATTTCGCCTCGTTTAAATTTAGCAAACTACTTCTCAACGGTTGATTTTTCTGGTGCAGACTCCAGATAATGTTTATCAAGCCAAGCCTTGGCTTCAACAGTATTTTTCTTCGCCAAAAAGCAATGCTTTATTAACACACGAAATACCTTTTTATCCATTTTTTCAAACTAACAAAAGTTGCTTCACTCAAAAGGCTATATCTCACAAACTAATAGTGCGACAGCTGTTAAATTTATACACGTGTCTTTTGAAGGTTAGGGCTAACTAAAAATCATATAGATTTAATACTAGTAGCGCCATCTATGTGTCAGCCTACGAACTTTTCAGCCCACATGATACCGTATATATATCTCTGAACGACGTCGGAGAATGCACCATCCCAATAATGGAAACGGAACAAAACCTGTTTATATACAGTTACTTTAGATCTCCGAATTCGAAACTACCGAGGCCATGCAATGCAAAGTGGAAATTGATCGAACCATCTACCACTGCGGGATGAGTTCACATAATTCGATCGTGCAAGGAGGCCATCAAACATATCTCCACGACTTTGATGAGAAATCGTGCCAGCGTCTTCAGGAAACTGGGATGATGAAACTCAGATTTACATCAGAAATCGTCGGACCACATCGAAATGAGACCACGTCAAGGAGCATCACTATGGGTGGATCTATCACGAACGACGGGACTTGTTCCGGGATCCAATATAGCGACCCATATGGAACCATGAATGACGCTGTCGTCCAAGCATCGGTGAAGATCGCTCTTTACAACTATCACGCCATCGCCAATCTGAAAGCCGGAAGAATCATACTCCAGGCTGGTACACAGTGCCTGCTTTCCGACGGCAACTGTATCGACACCAACGGAAACAGCGCCTTCTGGAGAACGGCACCCATAGAGTCCTATAGTTTTGGTCAGTATGATATGCTTTATGAAGGCATGGCTACAAAATTGGAATCAAAGGAGAACGGAATCAACCACATTCGCAGTAGCGAAACAATCGGAGTATTAAGTGTGTGGATACATGCTTATTTGCACTAAACATCCAAAGCTATTCATCCTCGAAACCGAGAAGGGTTCATACATAAATTTAAAATTTGTCTACGGCGAGAAACATGTACGAGCACAAATGAAAAATCTGTATCGCGACGTACTCACGCAACGTTGCAACTTGGAGAGGAGGGTGATGCAAAACGCACTAATTACAGCGGCTATTCTACCAGAGAAGTATGCCTACACCATAATAAAGGGACCTGGATACATAGCAGCTATCGCGGGGGAAGTTGCTCACGTCGTCAAATGCATTACCGTCCAGTGCCAACTTAGAAAAACCACCGAATGCTACCACGAGCTACCCGTTGCTTACCGTAATAGCTCGCTCTTCCCGACTACAACCTCAAGGATGTTGGTAAAAACTGGCACACAAGTGGAGTGTGACCCAATGCTCCCAGCAGAGTACAAAATTGAAAGGACTTGGTACCGAGTTTCGCCACATCCAATAGAGGCTATACCGCCACAGACACTGCAACCGATGATGAAGCCAACTTGGAGATACGTTTCCGCGGGAAACCTAGCAACCAGCAGAATTTATTCAGAATCCGATATCGACAAGCTACGGGACCGGATTATTTTCCCAGCTGAGAAACCAGCGCTTCTGAATCACCTCGCACGAGGGTCAATAGACTATCACGTACCACCTGGAAGCATCTCCATCCAAGTACTGATGGATGAAAACACATTGAATCGAATAGCTGAGAACGCCAACAAGATGTGAGGAGTTTTTCTCAAGATCGGTACCGCGAGTGCGGGCGTCATCGGACTCTTCCTAATTATCAAGGTGATCAAACTTGTAATCGACACGGTGATACATGGATACGCACTCCATTCCCTCTACGGATGGAGTATCCACCTGATTGGAGCAATATGGAGCTCGGTCACCAATTTGTTAGTTACCCTGGCTCACAAAGACCGAGCCGTTTCCAAAGACACCAAGACCAATGAACCAACTGCACCAAGGGAAGCCGAAATTCCATTGTACCCGGACCTAGATCAACAGCCAGGAATAATGGAGTAGACCCACGACTCTCTGGGAGGCTGTTCGCCTCTCGTCAGCACAGTCACGTCACAGCTTCCGTCTCAAAGGGGGGAGATGTGACGTCGTCGGTCTAATCACGTGACCATCTCCACTGCTAGCAGCTTAACGCCGAGTACCATTGCAACAACACCACCAACAGAACACCTGTCTCATGCCATGAAGTGCGGAAGTAGGTCAAGTGAAAGTGAGGAACGAAGAAACATAATTGTAATAAACAATATTCATAAAAATCTTTTATTTATTCAATTACCATACATATTATTTACACTAAATATTCTTAATTCAATAAATAATTGTTTATACATTTATTATTTTGGTTATCCATTTATTATTAATATTGTTTTCCTTAATATGCATTTATTAATAGTTATAAATATTCTTTTTCACTAATAATTCATTTGTTTAATTATTATTCAACGTGTTTAATCATTATAAATAGTATTTTCAATTATCTAATTGTTATAATCATTATTCACAATAATATTCATTTATACGATTATCCGTTCGCTATCAATATTATTTACTTTAATATTCATTTATTCATTAGTTGTAAACATTATTCACATTAACATTTGTTTAAGACACGTGTTTGTTGAGGATATGTGTCTGTTGGAAAATCAGCTGGCGCACGGCGATCGATATTCGCCGTGCGTCGACCTATTGCTGCTGTGTAGCACGCCGCGCCCGGTTGGGTCGGAGATAGCCGAGGGAGGGCCTCGCGGAGCCGAGGCTGTGCCTTGCAGGCATGCCGCGTTAAGCGAGAGGTTATCTCTCTCGCTTGACTTCGGCTTCGCTCACCGGCTATCTCCCTCATTTGACTCCAGCGCTCAACGACGCTTTCGTATTACGCAGCCATATTGCTATTTTTGACACTTCTGTGAAAGACCGCCTGGACAGCGCACACATCCTCGGTACACTCTCGGATTTTTCACCAGCTCACCGGATTTTCTCAGCATTTTCAAGTTCAACAGGACTCAAATACACGGTAAGAGTACATTGTCACTATTCAGTGCAATTCAACGTCAGTGAGTAGTAGAAAATAAGTCGGTACATCAACATAAATGTCTCACACTTTGGCGTGCTCTACAGCACTGGCTGTGCCACGGTTTTCATTACGACATTTTGCCTGCTCGATTAATATAATTACGCATGTGCTCTCTATTCACTGTATTTTCCCCCAGTACACCTGCTGGGAAAATACTGTGAATATTTCTACTCATTTGTGCATCCTCATACTCTCATTTTGTTGTGCAGTGCAGCGATGACTGCTACCAGTACTGCATGTGCTGTAGATGTAAGTACCAGAGTTGCATGTGCCAGCACTGACTCTCTGTGCATCCAAATTTTCAAGCTTATTGAGAAGTTCCTGGAATTAGTAAAATCAATCTGCGCACTTACATATCTCATTGCGTGGCGTGCTCCGCAGCATTGGCTGCAGCACGTACACTGCTCTCAATAATCACAGCTCACAATTAATGTAATTATGTGCTGATCAAATGTTTCACTCAAATCAAAATTTAACTTCAATTCTTTGTATTTTAATTTATATCTTTATTACTTTTTTTCTATTTTAGATACTTTGTAGTGAAAGAGTGGATGGTAGAATAAAAACCACTTTTTGTATAGACCATCTTTCTGTCTGGTTTTATTTTTCCCTGCGTCGAGTTAATACTCATATTTTTTCAATATCTTCTCAGATTCCATCCAACACATCTGGACGGATTCTCAAACAGTATCTTTGATATATATGTGGTCACAATTTAAATATAATATTCAAAATAAGTATTTTTATGCAAAAACATTTATTTTATTTTTATTTCAATATACAGATAATAATATAAACAATTTAGATTGCAAAAGACATTCATTTTGTTGAATATACATTTTTTCAGTATATTAAATAATATTCCTTGTCCAATGATAAACTGTAACGATGCTTCAAAGTCTAAATTCCTTTCTCAAATCCTCCCCTCTCCCTAGTACTAGATATTTAATGGGAAGGTGAAGGTCCTGGATTTTTTTATGTATAAAAAAAAATAAAAATATGAAATAAAGTAGTTGAAAGAAAAGAACAAAACCACGAACTCGAACACAAAGGACGGTAGACAGATTAACAATACAAAGAGGGTGGCCTCTGGTTAGACGGGAATGCGCCCATCAAGGATCGAGACCTTGTCTGACTTGGTTAATTTTAATGTAATTAAAAATATTTAAGGTACCTTTGTTCCTTCCGGGAATTACATCGATGACCTTGGCAACAGAATGAGCGGATTGGTGTAGCGGGTTAATTTACGAATCGATACTGGGTTGAATGACTCCGGCGGATTCCAGCGATGACGATGATTTCCAACTAATAATCCAATGATTCGGAGATTTCACGACGTTGAAATTTTTGGTTTACTCGCGATGATCGATTTTGAAATGATTAACAGTTCGTTGATACAGTCGTTGATAATTGTTCGAATGACTGGATCTACTTTGTACAAACGATTCGGATTATTATGGCCTTTAGGACGAACTTGTAAACCACAAGCTTCTGCAATGACACGGCGGGTTTGAAATTTCTGACCAGCCCTTCGCCTTCCCATTAAATATCTAGTACTAGGGAGAGGGGAGGATTTGAGAAAGGAATTTGAATCGTGCAAGCCTTTGCACTGACCGGATATTAGATGGATGTGTTACGTCCTGTGTCTCCTCACGAGTACGAGAGAGAAAGCGAATAGCGGACCAACATAGCCCAAGCCATGCGTATATGAGTAAGAGAGATAGAATTATTAGGATAGGTCACCTTCTTGTACCCATATGCGATATACTATTATGTGACCCACTATACATTTACTATACTACATTCACTATACTGCATTATACATCTACTACATTTACTATATACCACATTCGCCTTACTATACTATATTTACTACACTACTACTATACTACATTTACTATACTATATTCACATTTGCTATATATTATACATATACTATATTTTGCTATACTATGTTACCATTTATATTTCTCTACATTTACCATACTTGTAATACCTCATTCAATTAATGATTATGTAATTCTCGATTTGAACTATCTATGTTAAAAATATATATATTGAAATCTCAATTTAACAAGTTAATGATTGTATTTAATAATATATTTAAATATAAGATGCGCGAATGCCGAGCGGCTTGCACTCGTGGGCTCGCTTAGACGACATAGCAAGAAGCTACCTGAGAGGGAGTGAGAGGTAAGAGATAGACTTCTCCCATGAGCAGAAGTGAGACGACTCTACTCCTCGAAAGCACCACGACAATAGCAGCTCGGCTCCTCGCATAAACAAAACGCTAGAATATACAACGACCAGCATTCTCGGTAACATCTGCAAGTAATATAATTGCTAGCTACAGCTACAAGCACAGCACAACGTCAGAAAAGAATAAGCAATAAAGCCATTAGGATTCACCCAGAGCGAGTCGGAGTCATAAAGTAATAAAGCCATTAGCAAGTCGCATACTGAAGTAAGCCATAAAGTAATAAAACGTCCGTTCGGGAAAACCCGTCGAGCAAAGAGTCAACGGGATAGTCGAAGCAATAAATCAGAAGAATTTCCAAAGGAACTTAATTTACTATGCAGCCTACTCTGACTGCGTAGGCCTACCCCAATCAAGACTCGAGCTCGAGGGGTTCGCCCACTTAAAACATTTGGCTACAAGAACAAACTCGAAAGTCCGCACGGACCAGACACGCACGTGCACAAGCATTCTACCAATAGGACACAATTGTACACACCCAACATATTCATAGAATAGTACCAACGACAAAGTGCAGCAAGCCTAGCATCCTCGCGGTACATGTGCTAACCACCTGCAACCACTTGAAAGAGACGACGCCAGCTAGACGCCCTAACTTGTCCAGCCCTTGAACGCCTGTGCCATCCCCTAGCAATGCTGTTGCTAGACAGAGATAGACATATTCGTACATTCATACACGCGCACGCCTGGCCTCTCTCTCTCTCAAGAAGAGAATAATTGTATCTGGTATAATTAAAATAAGACTCATAATGTTAACTGTAGAATAAAACGATGCGTAGTAGAGTAACTAAATCCTGCGACGCAAAACCATTCCGAGAAGTGTTGTTCGCTACATAAGATAAACAATAAGATCACCGTAGGCTTCGCCTGTGCGACAGATTTCTTTGTTAAGTGTAGACGCGTGCATAGGAGGGGGCAACGCGCTCCAAGATGACGCAACCCCCACCTCGGCACGCGCTGCCGACTATATATATGCACGACAATTTAGTCGCGAGAGTTAGATCAGTTACGAGTTTCCAGTCATCAGTTAGTAGCGTGCAGCCAGCAGTCCGTGCTGTCGATCACGAATCTTTATATCGCGTCGTTGTATCCTCGTAGAAGTAAGTCCGAGGCGGTCATTACAGACTGACAAGAATACAACCGTGTCTTAATTCTCGAATTTGAATTATAACGTGACCAAGTGTAACAATTTCAGTGTGAGTTTCAATAATTATATCGAAATTAATATCAGTGTCAACTTTATTTCTCGACCCTTTCACTCTACAATTATTCGTTTCCTTTTGAATTATTTCAACATATTATCAATTAGTTATACCTTTCATTCTCGCGATACTTTTAATTCATACGCTTCTACGTTAATCCAAGTACATATCCTCCGGAGCGATCACTATTTGCGCTCCTCCAAATTATCTATTGTAGCATAGTGCCTCCACTGGCACATGTTACCCTTTCTCCCTACATACATAAGTTAGACCGATAAGTATACGCCGTTACGCTTTCATCAGCGTCGCAGCGTGCTGTTCGCTTTCAGCAGCGATACAGAATTCTGAATAACCCTTCCTCGACCATATATTTCATCCTTACACATGGGTAAACGTAGAGGTGGCCGTAGACATGCTGTACGTCGCTTCCTTGCCATATTCAAAAGGATACTAAATAATGAAAATCATTCTACAGCAAAATTTACGGAAATAGACAACTGTTCACTTGCTCTCGGTGTGCCATTAAAACAAAGTGCGATCTCCTGTGTCGAAAAAGAAATCGAGAGAGAATCCATACGAAATATAAAAATCTCTAACGTGCGGTCGTTACCACGAATCACGTCCGACGTATCTTACCGTGGTTTATTCAAACGTGCCATCATCAGGGAGGCTGTTGCATTTCGCTGGACCCCTATCAGTCCCCACGGACTCATCCACCACATTGGAACTCCGGATTTCGAGGATCTACTAGTACTCGATCAATTCTGGGCTGGTATACCCGTAATCACCTTGGATTAAATCTACTACCCGCTACGCCCTTCCGCTCACGCAGCCGGCATCCATATACACCATAGACAACGACCGGTAAGTAGAACCGCTTAAATTACATATATATATATACGTGTGAACCTATCCGAAGATATATCAGAAACGGCCTCATCCCTGCTGGTGAATCCCGGCTAAATCGAGGCTAACCCTTCTAGCAACCGTACGATCAAAAAAGAATTTTTCTTTTTTTTTATAATATTAGAACAAGGACGTAACAGGTTGTTATATTTTCTGGTGACAGCGGTGGGATAAAACATTTTCTGTAGAAATAACATTTTCTTTTGGATAGATTCATAACGATCTTTTAAATAAATACATTTTCTGTTTAATCGAATATTTTTTTAAAACTAAAATGGACACTCGAAATAGAAAAAACGCTTTAAACGAGGAGGAGATACAAATCCTCCGGGAACAATTGCTACAAAAGCAGCAACAGTTAAAAGAACAGGAAGAAGCTCTTCACCTCAAACATTCAGAAGCTGAAGAAAGGCTTAACGAAATTGATAATAAAGAAAAGGAATATAATTTGCGCTATAGAGAAATGGATGAACAATATCAAAGTCAAACTAGAAACAATGAAATAGATTCAAATCCTAGAATCGAACAATTATTAAAGAGCATGATGACAAATTTTAATTTGCTCCAAAAGGAGGTTATCCAAATTCGCGCAGATATTCAGCCTGGCCAGCAGGGTACCAGTAGGGAGGAGGCTCCAGACGTTAGCTCGGGCCCCCGCAACTCACAGTACACCGGGCCCACATGGCCACAATTATCGTTTAAGGACGCGCTGGAAAGCGTGCCGACATTTAATGGAGAAAACATACCCCTTCTAAAATTTACTCGCGCATGCAATAGAATAAAAGATATGTTTCCTATTAATCAAGAGCCGACGCTCGCTCGGTTGTTAAGAAATAAATTAAAAGGTAGAGCGTATACCGCGGTGGAGGACGATAATTTTGAAACGGTTAAAGAATTTACAGACGTATTGAAAGGAGTGTTTGGCGCTACCAAGTCGGTCAACCAATATCGCGGGGAACTCGGTAGCATAGTTAAATCAAGACAGGAACATATTATAGATTATATTAGTCGGGTAAAAGATCTTCACGCCGCAATACTAGAGGAGGAGGTAACTTCTAAAGGGCCTTTAAGAGCTACCACCATAAAAGACATCGAGGTAGAGACCCTTGATTGTTTCGTAGCGGGTTTACCCCCAACGTTCCGTACAAATTTGAGACTCGAGGGGTATACGAAATTATCAGAGGCTTATTCGGCCGCAATTAAGGTTGAAAAAGATTTTGAAAAGGATAAATTTAAATTTAGAGAGCACCGTCAAGAATCAAAACCGCACGTTTCATTTAGTAAACCGGAGATAAAAACTTCCGAGTCAATCACATGTTCATTCTGTAAAAAACTTGGCCACGAGTCGGACCAGTGCTGGCTTAAACATCCCGATAAACGACCACCTCGAAATAATAATAATAATAATAATAACGACGGTAACACCACGTTTAAACCAAGACAGTCAGGACCGCCGCGTTTCGAGAATAGAGTTACATGCGTATATTGTGGGAAACCTGGACATGACGTAGCATCGTGCTATGCCAAACAACGCGACGAAAGGACTTCGGGAAACGGGTTGCCACGGTCGGCAGCAGGCGCAAGCCGGCCCGAAGCTACTTATGCGCGCCCACTACAAACCACCCGAACACAAGACGCGTGAGAATCGCGAAAATAAGGTTAAAAACCCATTCGTTCGTCCCAGTAGTAGAAGTCGAGTCACCTCAAATAAAAGAAAAGGCAGAATTTTTGGTAGATTCCGGGGCGGACCCCAACTTAATAAAGCAGAAAACTTTGAAAGAAAACGTTTTGGTAAATTCAAACGATGTACTAAAATTACAAGGCATTTCGGACGGACCTGTATACACTCTAGGATCAACAGAAATAAATATAGAGGGTACTCCTTCCGAGTTTCACGTTGTCGATAATGACTTTATGATTTCACAGGATGCCATCCTTGGCTCCGAATTTCATGTTAAAAATAAAGCTTCTATTGATTATAAGGAGGAAAAAATTAAATGGGATGGGAAAGAGCTCCCGTTCAAAAATAATAAAAACAGTGTGACGCTACCGGCCCGTACTAGCTCAATCTGTAAAATACAAGTTGAAAACACAGATATAGCTACTGGTTATCTTCCGCGCCTTGACTTAGGCTATGGCATTTATGCGGGGGAAGCCGTAGTAAATAGTATAAACGGTGCATGTTACATTAAGGCTTTTAATACTACTGAGAGGGACCTGTCCGTCGTCATGCCGACAGTGCGCCTCTATGAGTATAGCGTGTCAAAGGAACACACTTACACAACTGACGCAGACGCAGTATGTGTGTCAAGTCTATACAGTAATAGCCACAATGAACCCGAGTGCGGACAAGCAGCTGTTGTAACGACTGCAACCGCCGGGGCTGACTCAGCCACAAGAGTTGAGCAGGTCAAGGCTCTATTGAGATTGGACCACCTGAACGAGGAAGAAAGACAGAGTGTCGACGACTCTATAACAGAAGCGATCGATCTGTTCCACGTGCCAGGCGAATGGCTAGACTCGACTAATGCGATCGAGCACAAAATAATACTCACCGATGAACAACCGGTATTCACAAGGCAATACCGTTATCCTCCTTTGCACAAAGAAGAAATCACGCGACAAGTCGCAGAATTAATTGATAACAAAATCATATGTCCATCAGACTCTCCTTATAGCTCTCCACTATGGATCGTGCCCAAGAAGGCCGACTCCCAAGGTAAACCAAAATGGAGAATGGTGATTGATTACAGGTCATTAAATGAAAAAACGGTAGGCGACGCGTATCCCCTTCCTAATATAAACGAAATTTTAGATCAGCTAGGTAGTGCGAAATATTTTTCCGTTTTCGATCTAGCAAGCGGATTCCACCAAATTAGAATCGCGACCGAAGACGCTCCAAAAACGGGATTTTCGACACCGTACGGTCACTACCAATTTAATCGTATGCCATTCGGGCTTAGAAACGCACCAGCGACCTTCCAGCGATTAATGGACAGAGTACTTTGTGGGTTGCAGGGCACTGAGCTTTTCGTCTACCTCGACGATATTGTATTATATGCATGCTCCCTACAGGAACATCAGTTAAAATTTAAAAAATTGGCTGAAAGATTACGAAAGGCAAACTTGAAGTTACAGCCGGATAAGTGCGAGTTCTTACGAAGAGAAGTCGCATATCTCGGCCACATCATTAGCAAGGACGGGGTTCGACCCGATCCCAAAAAATTAGAAGCGGTACGCCTGTTTCCAGAGCCAACCAATCCCAAGAAAATAAAACAATTTCTGGGACTCGCAGGATATTATAGAAGGTTCATCGAAAATTTTTCCGGTATAGCAAAACCACTAACGATATTATTAAAAAAGGGATCCACATTTAAATGGACAGAAAAACAAGCAGACTCATTCGAAACATTAAAACAATTACTTTGTAAAGAACCAGTACTACAATACCCCGATTTTACACAGATTTTTCTCATTACAACAGACGCTTCTAACGAAGCAATTGCAGGCGTAATTAGCCAAGGGAAGATCGGCCACGACAGACCGATATCTTACGCTTCACGAACGCTAAACGGAGCTGAGTTAAATTATAGTACTATCGAAAAGGAATTATTAGCGATAGTGTACAGTGTGGCCCAGTTCCGCCATTACATTTACGGAAGAGAATTTATCTTACTAACTGATCACAGACCCTTGGTCTGGTTACATAACGTAAAAGATCCAGCCAATAGATTGGTGCACTGGCGTTTGAAACTTGAGAATTATAAATATAAAATTATGTATAAACCGGGTAAAGCTAACAGCAATGCTGACGCTCTGTCCCGAAATCCACCCCAAAAATCAGTATTAATAGTCACTCATTTAAAAAATAAAAACCTCTATTCAACCAGTTCAAGCGATTCAGATTCAGAAACATTAATTTTCGAGCCAACCTCAAAACCTACCAAAAACAATAGTAAATCACCAGAACAAAAGGACTTCGAGATCGGCTCAGATTCGGAGAATGAGGTCGAATTTGAGTCTATCGAGAATACAATGGAAAATAATAAGAATATGGTACCTGAGTCGTCCGACGAGGATGATAACACAGGGTCAGACGCAGAAAGCGACATATTCGATAGAGTAACAATTCCGTACAAAAAACCCAAAGAAATTACAACACATTGTTTTATATTTAAAGAAACACGAGACAGATTAGTAACACGTTCCGATAATTGTGTGATATTTATAACTACTAAAGGCCAACCGGTAGACGCAGGGGCCATGGACTTCAACGAAGCGAAATTGCTCCCTAACTTTAAGGATTTGAGCTTGTCAAGAGCTCGAATAATTCACATTAGATCAAAAATAGTCATTTGTCTACCGATTAAAAACGACTTAAGAGCGTTAGCTCATATGCAGGACATTAAGGATTCACTCGAATCACTAAGGGACGTAGTCACAGAACTCTCGACAACCTCAATAAGTATAGCGAAAACCGAAGTTATAGATAATATCGAATGGAGTCTAATTGCCAAAGAAATAGAAAACCATTTAATAACTATTCCTATATGCGTAACGATTTGTAAAATGTTAATAAAACTACCGGACGTCGCCTCTCGCCCCAACATAATACAAGAGGCACACAACGCGCTTGTGGGTGGACACAAGGGGGTCACTAAAACTTTGAAAAGGGTGCAGGAAAGGTACGCTTGGAAAGGTATGAAGACGGACATACAGGAGTTCATTCAACGCTGCAGAGGTTGCCAACTCAAGAAATTAGTCAGAATTAAAACCAAACAGCCCATGGTTTTAACCGACACACCGGGCAGCGCATTCGACAAAATTGCAATGGACGTGGTCGGCCCATTGACGCCAACAAAGGCCGGCAATACACATATACTAACCATTCAGGATTTATTAACAAAATATTGCGTGGGGGTTCCGTTAGAAAGAATAACCTCCATCGACATTGCCAATGCTCTCTGCAAGGGCTTTATTTCTCGTTTCGGTGCCCCACGGGCAATATTAACTGACCAAGGCACGAACTTTTGTAGCAGCCTAATGAAAGGAATCGCTAAAAAGTTCGGCATCAAATTATACCATACAACAGCCTTTCATCCGCAAAGTAACGGTTCAATCGAAAGGTCTCACCACGTTTTAACAGAATATCTGAAGCAGTATGTAGACCAAAATCAGGAGTGGGACGAGCTTCTGGATATGGCTATGTACTCATACAATACTAGCGAACACGAAGGAACCAAACACACTCCACATGAACTCGTATTCGGAAGACTCGCGAGACAACCATCCAGCGACCCCCCGTTGGAGGAATATAACGAGCCTACGTACACTGAGTATTTAAGGGAACTCTTTCACCGCATAAACGGATTACAAGAACTCGCAGCAGAAAACTTAAATGCTGCAAAAAGAAGATCCAAACGTTATTACGATAAACGGATTAACCCGCAGGACTTCGGCGTCGGTGACCGGGTCGTCATGCTCAAAGAACCTCGGTTAGGCAAATTCGCCGATCAATACACTGAGCCGTGCGAAGTTACGGAAATTTTAGAACACGGAAATGTTAAAATAAATTATCGAGGACGCGATAAAATAGTCCACACCAATAAACTCAGATTAACAAAACTGTAACAAGGCATCTCTTTGTTACAGAAAACTATACCTCAGAAGGATGCCGCCACGGAAGCAACAGGCGCCAAAAGGATGGGTCACCTTTGAAAATTTTGTGATACGATTCCTGAACCGTCGCGCAAACCTCTTATCCTTCGGAGACGTGATATATTACGATCAGGCACGTGCGATTTTTAGAATAAAAATCGGCCAGTACGGGAGAATGAGAACCATCCCAGAAGCTGATGTGGAGTCAGCTATCTTCGAAAGCAAGGTCTACACATTTCCATGGGATAGAGATGATTTTCATGCAAAATTCAGGGATTTCATCATGAATAAGGACCCCTCACCTTCCACCACCCCGGCACCAGCTCCAACACCATCTCTACCACCAGCACTAGATATGGATTATAAAACCATTAACAACGCACTAGATCTTATCGAGGACGACCCGGTAACAAAACCGCGTTCACCTAAAAGCAACAAAACTATTATGGGAATTATTACAACAACTATCGCAGCAACCTTACTAATTATACTCCTTGTGCCAACTACTACAGCTCTAGTCGGATATGATTGCGGAGGATCTTCTCTCAACATCACCACCATCTCTCTCAACCAGGTGGGGGAATGTGAGATCCCTCTAGGCGAACCAATTGCACAAGATGCAACCATACAACTACTACAACTATCAGAATTCAAGACTACCGAAGTGCTCCAATGCAAAATCGAAATAGACCGAACCGTGTATCATTGTGGCATGAGCTCGCACAATTCCATTGTACAAGGAGGACATCAATCGTACTTGTACGACTTCGACGAGAAAACATGCCAAAGACTACAAGAAACGGGCATGATAAAATTAAGTTTCTCCGCTGACCTAGTGGGACTTAAAAAGAACGAAACGACCACACGAAGCGTTACAATGGGAGGCGGCCTCACAGCTGACGGTACATGCACGGGAATACAATACAGCGACCCTTACGGTACTTGGGACAGCGTCGTGGTCCAGGCTTCAGTCAAGGTGGCCCTATACAACTACATCGCAATAATAAACTCAAAATCAGGAAAAATCTTATTGCCATCAGGCACACAGTGCAGTATAGACGACGGTTTTTGCATCGACCTACAAGGAAACAGTGTGTTTTGGAAAACAGCACCAACCGATTCATGCAGCTTCCACCAGTACGACGTACTATACGAAGGAGCCGCTACCAAAATGGAAACAAAAGAAGAAGACAACAGGATGCCAACAGTCTACACACTTAGTTCCGATTCAACTACATTCGCACTTGCACAACAGGGTACCTACCAGGTATGCGGATACACCCTTATCCGAACAGAGCACCCAAAATTATTTATTCTCGAGATAAAAGGGAATAATTCACCAGCTGTAAAAGAAAAAATATCTGTAAATAATTTAGATATTTTCTCCTACATAAATTCAAAATTTATCTACGTTGAAAAACATGTGAGGACCCAAATGAAAGGACTCTACAAAGATGTAATGGTATCAGGAGTACAAATTGAAAATGCGGGATTTTTTTCTATTTTTGAACGTTTATTCTGAAAAAATGGTAACAAATGAATTATTCAAAGTATTGTCCATCGCTAGCCACAACTTTTTCCCATCTTTCTGGCAATTTACGGATACCGTCGCGAAAAAATTCGGCCGGCTTGGCTGCTATCCAGTCATCGACCCATTTTTGGGCTTCTTCGTAAGAATGGAAGCGCTGGTCAGCTAGGCCATGTGTCATCGATCGGAAAAGGTGGTAATCGGAAGGAGCAATATCTGGGCTATACGGCGGGTGGGGTAAGACTTCCCATTTCAGCGTTTGTAGGTATGTTTTGACCGGCGCTGCAACATGTGGCCGAGCGTTGTCATGTTGCAAAATTACTTTGTCGTGTCTTTGCTCGTATTGTGGCCGTTTTTCTTTGAGTGCGCGGCTCAAACGCATCAATTGAGTTCGGTATAGTGCTCCTGTGATGGTTTCGTTCGATTTCAATAGCTCATAATACACCACACCCAGCTGGTCCCACCAAATACAGAGCATGAGCTTGGCGCCGTGAATATTTGGTTTGGCCGTCGATGATGATGCATGGCCGGGGTAACCATATGATTTTTTGCGCTTCGGGTTATCGTAATGGATCCACTTTTCATCACCAGTGACAATGCGATGCAAAAAACCCTTCCGTTTTTGCCGTTCGAGCAGCAGTTCGCATGCAAAAAAACGGCGCTCGACGTCTCTCGGCTTCAGCTCATACGGCACCCAATGTCCTTGCTTTTGGATCATTCCGAGGGCTTTTATACGATGGGAAATGGCTTATTGTGTCACTCCCAATGAATCTGCGAGCTCTTGTTGAGTTTGACACGAGTCTTCATTGAGTATTGCCTCCAATTCAGCATTCTCAAACTTTTTCACTTGGCCCGGCCGCTCTTTGTCCTCAACGTCAAAATCACCACTTCTAAACCGCACAAACCATCTCTCGCACGTTGAAACCGATGGAACATGACTCGGATAAGCCTCGGAGACCAATCGATGTGCTTCAGCAGCACTTTTCTTCAAATTAAAGAAGTAAATTAAAACTTCCCGCAAATGCTGTTTTGTTGGCACGAAACTCGACATATTGAGAGCTCAAAAAAACTATGAATTTGACACTGCGACAAATTGACACATACTGAAAATTAAAGCTATAAGACGTAGCTTTGACATGAACATAGTCACAGTACTGCCTGATGCGTATAGCGTTAGTAACGCCATCTGTTATCAAACCCGCATTTTCAATTTGTACCCCTGATACAACGCTGCAACCTCGAGAGGAGAGTGCTTCTGAATGCGCTAACGACTGCAGCGCTATTGCCCGAACGATTCGCCCATACAGTCATGAAGGGACCAGGTTACATGGCAGCTATAGCAGGAGAAGTTATTCACATAGTGAAATGCATCCCCATCGAGTGTAAATTACGAAAAGTCGATGAATGCTATAACGAACTACCAGTAACATATAAAAACTCATCATATTTTTTAACTACGACATCGAGAATGCTGATAAAAGCAGCAACGCAAATTGAGTGCGATCCTATGCTTCCAGCCCAATACATAATAGAAGGAACTTGGTATCGCTTCTCACCACAACCAATCGAAGTAATAGCACCACAAAAACTACAACCACTTACCAAACCGACCTGGAAGTATGCAACTCCTGGAAACCTCGCAGCGAGCGGAATCTACCAGGAATCCGATATAGACAAGCTTCGTGACCGCATCATGTTTCCAGCCGAACGACCTGCTATGCTGAACCATCTGGCCAGAGGTTCCATGGGTTACCACGTGCCACCAGGCAGCATCAAAATAAACGGACTGATCGACGAAAATATGTTGAACACCATTGCGGAGAACGCCGCCAATCGAGTCTGGGGAGCCTTTACGAGTTTTGGAACAGCCAGTGCAGGATTATTAGGAATCTTCATTATAATCCGACTAATAAAACTCACTATCGACACGATAATCCACGGGTATGCACTACATTCACTGTATGGATGGAGCTTGCATTTACTCGCATCCATATGGGATTCACTGACGAACTTACTACTTTCGCTGGCACACCAACGGAGAACTAACGACACACCTTCGAACGAGAAGAACAAGGAACGCGAGGAGTCACACCGGTCCGACAGCGCACCACCAACTGACCCACCTCAGCCAAGCGTACCTTCACCACCTGTGTACCCCGAGCTCCGACCCCCACCACGAGACCAACCATCGCACCTTTACGGAGTCGACACCGAACTTCAGTATCGCCTACTCACCTCTCAGCGGCAGAGCCATGGAGGCGCTGCCCCTGTCTAAAAGGGGGGAGGTGTTACGTCCTGTGTCTCCTCACGAGTACGAGAGAGAAAGCGAATAGCGGACCAACATAGCCCAAGCCATGCGTATATGAGTAAGAGAGATAGAATTATTAGGATAGGTCACCTTCTTGTACCCATATGCGATATACTATTATGTGACCCACTATACATTTACTATACTACATTCACTATACTGCATTATACATCTACTACATTTACTATATACCACATTCGCCTTACTATACTATATTTACTACACTACTACTATACTACATTTACTATACTATATTCACATTTGCTATATATTATACATATACTATATTTTGCTATACTATGTTACCATTTATATTTCTCTACATTTACCATACTTGTAATACCTCATTCAATTAATGATTATGTAATTCTCGATTTGAACTATCTATGTTAAAAATACATATATTGAAATCTCAATTTAACAAGTTAATGATTGTATTTAATAATATATTTAAATATAAGATGCGCGAATGCCGAGCGGCTTGCACTCGTGGGCTCGCTTAGACGACATAGCAAGAAGCTACCTGAGAGGGAGTGAGAGGTAAGAGATAGACTTCTCCCATGAGCAGAAGTGAGACGACTCTACTCCTCGAAAGCACCACGACAATAGCAGCTCGGCTCCTCGCATAAACAAAACGCTAGAATATACAACGACCAGCATTCTCGGTAACATCTGCAAGTAATATAATTGCTAGCTACAGCTACAAGCACAGCACAACGTCAGAAAAGAATAAGCAATAAAGCCATTAGGATTCACCCAGAGCGAGTCGGAGTCATAAAGTAATAAAGCCATTAGCAAGTCGCATACTGAAGTAAGCCATAAAGTAATAAAACGTCCGTTCGGGAAAACCCGTCGAGCAAAGAGTCAACGGGATAGTCGAAGCAATAAATCAGAAGAATTTCCAAAGGAACTTAATTTACTATGCAGCCTACTCTGACTGCGTAGGCCTACCCCAATCAAGACTCGAGCTCGAGGGGTTCGCCCACTTAAAACATTTGGCTACAAGAACAAACTCGAAAGTCCGCACGGACCAGACACGCACGTGCACAAGCATTCTACCAATAGGACACAATTGTACACACCCAACATATTCATAGAATAGTACCAACGACAAAGTGCAGCAAGCCTAGCATCCTCGCGGTACATGTGCTAACCACCTGCAACCACTTGAAAGAGACGACGCCAGCTAGACGCCCTAACTTGTCCAGCCCTTGAACGCCTGTGCCATCCCCTAGCAATGCTGTTGCTAGACAGAGATAGACATATTCGTACATTCATACACGCGCACGCCTGGCCTCTCTCTCTCAAGAAGAGAATAATTGTATCTGGTATAATTAAAATAAGACTCATAATGTTAACTGTAGAATAAAACGATGCGTAGTAGAGTAACTAAATCCTGCGACGCAAAACCATTCCGAGAAGTGTTGTTCGCTACATAAGATAAACAATAAGATCACCGTAGGCTTCGCCTGTGCGACAGATTTCTTTGTTAAGTGTAGACGCGTGCATAGGAGGGGGCAACGCGCTCCAAGATGACGCAACCCCCACCTCGGCACGCGCTGCCGACTATATATATGCACGACAATTTAGTCGCGAGAGTTAGATCAGTTACGAGTTTCCAGTCATCAGTTAGTAGCGTGCAGCCAGCAGTCCGTGCTGTCGATCACGAATCTTTATATCGCGTCGTTGTATCCTCGTAGAAGTAAGTCCGAGGCGGTCATTACAGACTGACAAGAATACAACCGTGTCTTAATTCTCGAATTTGAATTATAACGTGACCAAGTGTAACAATTTCAGTGTGAGTTTCAATAATTATATCGAAATTAATATCAGTGTCAACTTTATTTCTCGACCCTTTCACTCTACAATTATTCGTTTCCTTTTGAATTATTTCAACATATTATCAATTAGTTATACCTTTCATTCTCGCGATACTTTTAATTCATACGCTTCTACGTTAATCCAAGTACATATCCTCCGGAGCGATCACTATTTGCGCTCCTCCAAATTATCTATTGTAGCATAGTGCCTCCACTGGCACATGTTACCCTTTCTCCCTACATACATAAGTTAGACCGATAAGTATACGCCGTTACGCTTTCATCAGCGTCGCAGCGTGCTGTTCGCTTTCAGCAGCGATACAGAATTCTGAATAACCCTTCCTCGACCATATATTTCATCCTTACACATGGGTAAACGTAGAGGTGGCCGTAGACATGCTGTACGTCGCTTCCTTGCCATATTCAAAAGGATACTAAATAATGAAAATCATTCTACAGCAAAATTTACGGAAATAGACAACTGTTCACTTGCTCTCGGTGTGCCATTAAAACAAAGTGCGATCTCCTGTGTCGAAAAAGAAATCGAGAGAGAATCCATACGAAATATAAAAATCTCTAACGTGCGGTCGTTACCACGAATCACGTCCGACGTATCTTACCGTGGTTTATTCAAACGTGCCATCATCAGGGAGGCTGTTGCATTTCGCTGGACCCCTATCAGTCCCCACGGACTCATCCACCACATTGGAACTCCGGATTTCGAGGATCTACTAGTACTCGATCAATTCTGGGCTGGTATACCCGTAATCACCTTGGATTAAATCTACTACCCGCTACGCCCTTCCGCTCACGCAGCCGGCATCCATATACACCATAGACAACGACCGGTAAGTAGAACCGCTTAAATTACATATATATATATACGTGTGAACCTATCCGAAGATATATCAGAAACGGCCTCATCCCTGCTGGTGAATCCCGGCTAAATCGAGGCTAACCCTTCTAGCAACCGTACGATCAAAAAAGAATTTTTCTTTTTTTTTATAATATTAGAACAAGGACGTAACAGATGAGAACCCTGCGTTCAAAATGCATGCACAGGAAGGTTCACTTGATATAAGGATACTCGGAAAATAAAACTGATTATGGAATTATTCCGATGAAGGGTTGATAGAAATAATCGACACTGACTCGAAATTACAAAGATAAGAAATAGTTATATATGTATATTACGAGTAAATCTTTAAAACTTGGTACACAAATGACGTCCCGTATTTGATGCTCGGATTCGAGGGATTTGAGCGGTCCGAGGCGTATCTTGCGTCGTTAAAGGTGCCGGTGTATTTTGCAATATTTTATTTTATTAATTAGTATTAATATTCTTCTTTCCTTGATTTACTTTATTCGTTGGATCATGGGCGTTGTGTATTGAGTTATTGACCGATCGGGGATTTATCGTTAGACAGAATTCCCCTGTTTAGAAAAAAAAAAAAAAAAAAATTATATTCGTTAGACGACTGCTTTTATTGAAACGATCGAGCGGTTGAACGTTGCACGTACGTGACCTCCGGACGTCCCGTTGTTATTAGTTTTGGATGTACGTGGGCTTAGCACGGGATAGGCCGTATCGCGGACTGTGCTTGGAGTCAACCTGTTATTTGACTTTGTCTGCGAACATTGTGCGAAATTCGCAACGAGCGTGATATGCTGTATAACATCTGCAGGGTATGAGAGTGAGAGAGAGAGAACGGGATAACTAGTACCGCTGAATTAAAGAGTAGGACTGAGAAATCGAACTAGTTTTAGAATATTGTTAAAAGAAAAACGATTTATTTTACGGGACATTTTGTTTGAATTCATTATCAAGGTTTATTGAAAATTCGTAATTGCTTGTTGAGAAATAAATAAATTGCCCAAGCGGCATTTGTAAGTCCCGTACCTGCTATTGTTGTTGGAGTTATTTATTGGTATTATTTTATTAGTTGGCCCTTGTTTATTGTTTGTGTTTAGTATATTTATTGACGATATTTTATTGACTGATTTTATTCATGGATTATTGATGACATATTTTAATTAATTGATTTTATTCGTATTTTACTTGGACTAATCTGTGACTTGACAGCCCGAACCACCCACTCTGCCTTGAACAGCTGTAGCTAGTCTGGGTTGAGTCTGGCCGAACATCTCGTTATTTTTCCTTCCGGCGCGTAAGCGCCTGGCGCCCATCTCGTGAGAGAAAATAAAAAAGAAGGAAAATAGCTTGGGCTAGCTATAGGTAACGTGGTGCGTTGAGGCACAAATTTACGTTACAGTTTATGATGATTAAACAAGTGGAATAATAAATAAACAAATGAATTATTAGTGAAAAATAATATTTATAACTATTAATAAATGCATATTAAGATAATCAATATTAATAATAAATGGATAAACAAAATAATAAATGGATAAACAATTATTAATTGAATAATGAATATTTAGTGTAAATAATATGTATGGTAATTGAATAAATGAAAGATTATTATGAATATTGTTTATTACAATTATGTTTCTTCGTTCCTCCATTGCCCATGCTTCGCTCTACTCTCACGCACTCATACCACTTTCACTTGACCTACTTCCGCACTTCATCGCATGAGTCAGGTGTTCTGTTGGTGGTGTTGTTGCAATGGTACTCGGCGTTAAGCTGCTAGCAGTGGAGATGGTCACGTGATTAGACCAACGACGTCACAATCGTGCAGAATGGATGCACGGATCTAATAGGTTGGAAAAGTAAAAATGATCTGAGTAAGTAACGGAAAGCCCAGCGTGCAGAAGGTATGCACAGAAGAGTTTCCCAAGGATGAGGATTTTTAGGAATGGAACAGTAGAAATTAATTTCGATTCCAATAAGAAGAATTGAATTGAAATAAAGAACACTGATTTTAATATAAAAACATAAAAATGAGAGTATGTGTATTAGAACATTTAACTTGATACAACAGATGAATCATTCTTATTATTACATATTACGCAACTACTTTGGACGCAGAGCCTCGATACCTACAAAGATAATATTCTTGTCGCTCTCGGCCGCCTGTTCGCCTTTGCGAATGCGGGATACTGTCATGGTATATTTTAAACACTTAACGGTTTACAGACTTCCCTAACACTAAACCGATTCGCAGGATACGGCGCGCTTTGAAGAGAAGATGTTGACTGTTCAGAGGTGTCGATGAGACTGACGCTCGTTGCGTCGTTCCGAACCTCCACGGGTCCGTTCCTAGTGGGGAGTGCTGCAGTGCCCCTTCTTCTCGTGGCGCATGCGCGTTAAGCCCGCAGTTAAGACGCGCAGCGCGCCGCTTTGGTGTGCATCCGGCTTTATGGTACAACGCTTACGCTACGCTGAGGCCCGCACAGCACGCTTATAATGATAATATTAATATTGATAATAATTCTATGTCTTAGAATTAACAATGATAATAGTATAACAAAGGAACATTAATGTATACGCAGACATAATATCAACATCCACTGTGAGAGATGATATCGACACGTTTACTGTCGAGTATGAAATATAATGAAATAATAATTGAACATTTTTATTGTTAAATTATTAATAAACGTGTTCTCGTTTTATAGAATATTATATGTTGATTAATAAATGTGAAATGTAAATAAATGTTTACACAATTAATATTGCTTTATCAATGAATGACCTTAACTATCCTCAAGCATTGTACTTGTTGAAAAGTTGAAATATAAATGTTAATAAATATTTAAATTGTGAATATAACAAGGATAATTATATTTTATAAAATAAATGTTCTAAGTATAAAATACGATTAGCATAAGTGAATAAATGAATATTGTTTCGTTAGAGTACATATAATTTTTATTTAATGAACTACTTTAGCTAACTTATTCTAGCATTCTTCCATAACCCATACTTTGTCCCCTTTTTAATGCATCTGTACCACTTTCACTTTAACACTGTAATCGGTTCTTTGCGCTTTAGCAATGAGTCAGTATGATGCTCAGTTGTAGCGCTGAGTAGGTTAGTAGTCGAATCGATATGTAATCAGACCTACGACGTCACAGTACAATAAATAAGAGTAAATATGTAAACTGTACGTTCAAAAACCAAACGTACAATCTGAAGATAAATGTAGAACATAGTGAGCTGGACCGGGAATGTCTAACATACAAAAGAGCGTTGCAAGAGGACAAGAAAAGAACGGGCTGGAGATAGAGTAGCAATCACAGAAGGAAGAGACGATATGGTACACGAATGCGCAAAGTCTTTCAGCACATAGCGAAGAGATACAACACCAGGCGGTTGACAGAATAAAACCTGCAATCTTAGTGTTATCGGAGACGAGGGTGACTGCTGAAATCGGGGACAGTGAAGTATTGCAACGGTAATTTTTTTTATCGTTGACAATTATTTTATTCTTCGTGGGAATTCGGGCTCAGACACAGTACTAATTAATATGAGACTTCGAAGTGTGTGAGAGTAAGGTTTATTGACACAAACAACTTCATAGAAATGTCTATATTCAGTATTTGGCTACCCATAGCCCATACCATGCACTTGAATTCGGTAATTCCTGATGATATCTTTACAATTTTTATTTTATTCCCTGTACATAAATTCCCGGTATTCCTGGCTCGCAATTTCTGTTATTATTTCAGACGCGAGTATGGAGCGTAATGCCTGACAAACACTCATAGACGCATAGCATCAGACCCGCCTGCCTCGCTCTTCGAGACGATGTCTCGCTCGTACCTCTGTCCTTCTCTATTCTACGTAGGTTCACTGTTCGGCGTTCTCTCTCTCGCTCCTACTTGCTATCAATAGTTCGCCTACCGATTCAAATGCTGTGTGGCCTGGTTTCGCTTTCTTCAGGACCACTGACCTAATTTTAATTTCAATCTATTTTCTATCCTTAGGAATCTATTCTTAATTCTATCTTCTTAGAAATAACTCTTAACCCTATCATATATAATTAAGCTAGTGACCTAATCCTAGTTCCTACCACCTAATTAAAACTTAATCGATACAATTTCGAAAATGTTGCTCTAATTACTGTCTGTCTTCTGTGGAAAACTCGCCTGGCTTCCCTCTTGACTTGATCTCCGTTTTCACCCTTTCATTGGCCTGTATTACACCTGTAACACGGACTCTACACTCTGATATTGAAATTCACTCTCGATAACTTCAGTAATCTCAATGTTTCGATTTTTCTGTGCACCGATATTCTCACTTTTTGTGCTAAAAACACTAAGACTTCTTCCCCTCGCGCAGGCCTTTTTATAGTCCTCGTCGCAGTTGGATCCCCTCTCTCATCTTCTCGCTGTAATTTTTTTAATCTACCGTAATCTATTAATTTTTATTTTCGCCGTTGCCGCGCTCACCGCGTTCCCCTCACCACCGAGCAAGGCCAGCTGGTCGTCGACCTGCTGTTTTACGGCAGCGAGGGAATTCCGGAGGTGTGACGTAGATCGTTTTTGTCACATCTCCGGGTTCGGTGGCCTCTTGCCCGCAGTGTTCGGTGCGCCTGAACCGAGTCTCTCGCTCACTCGCTCTCCGATCTCTCGCTTTTATTATGATTTCACACTGTCTTACCAACAGCTATCAGCCGACCTGCCTTACTTTTTCTTAAATATACTCATCGCTTGCTACTCCGTCCTATCTTGCTAATTTGTCCGATTATCTTTTGTCATACCCCGTCATCTTACGGTCCCTAAATGTGAATACCTCACAGTATATATGCCGGGTTATAGTGCAATTAGGTGCGACACAGAAAATAGAAACACAGGAGGGGCCATAGTATACGTAAGAGATGGTAATAAATATGAATTAGTAAGGAAGAATAAAATTGAGTCAAACTGCTGGAGTGTAGCAATAGAGGTCAATGATAAGATATATAAAGGAGTTATAATAGTGGCGTACCATTCACCAAGTGCGTCAGATGAGGGATTTATAAGATTCATAGAGGATATAACTGAAGAGTTAACAATAAAAGGAGATTGTTTAATAATAGGAGATTTTAATAGAGATGTCAAGGGAAACTTGTTATATAAAAAACAACTAATATTAGGAATGTTAAGCTTAGGGATGAAATAGTATGTAAACGAGCCAACGAGAATAACGCAGGATAGTCGAACAATTATTGTTCTTGTATTTGCAAATACAAGCGTGCAAGTGCATGTGGAACACGAACAAAAAATAACAGACCATGCGTGCATGTGGAACACGAACAAAAAATAACAGACCATGCGTGGGTAAAAGTAGTATTAGGAACGAGCAATACAGAGAGTAAACAGAGAGAATATAACACCAGAAACTATAGTAAAATTGACGGGAAAGAGTTTACAACAGTGTTGAAAAACTCCGTGCGATATTGGACAGATGGACATATAAATCGAAAGGCAAAGATGCTTGTCGATAGTATAGTAGATACTTTGGACATAGTAGCACCAAAAAAGGTAGTTAGGATTCCAAGCGTATGGAAAGGTGAAAAACGGTACTCTGGTGAGATAAGAAGGGTGGCAGGTAAAAGGGATAATGCTTTCCTGTGGAAGCAATTCATGAGGGAAAGGATGATAACTGGGAACAGTTTAAAGTAGAAAGAGTTTGTTGAGATTTTCCTTCCGGATGTACCTTGACCGACCTGTGAATATATCGGAACATGATGAAAACTCACTCGAGGCAAGAGGAAAATGAAACCAGACACCGAGATGTTATATTGAGGAAGCGGTTTGCTACCTTCCTCTTTTATTATAGAAATACAATTTTAAATATAGAATGTGTGAACACTACAAGTGAAAATCAACACCAAAATTAATTTAATTTAGAAAACCATCTAAAATATAAATTTAGAAAAATGCAAATTATAACAATAAATGAACCAATTGAGTTTTGAATATTATTGAGCAGCACACAATCATATTGATTGTGCGCTGAGTGAATACATGAGCAAGCGGTGCCTACAGCGTAGTGATAGCTACGCCGCATGACACGCTCAGATTGGTGAGTGCAAAAAAAACATAAATGATCTAGTAACTTGAGTTTGGCATTGTAATGTGAGCAGCACACAATTATCTCAATTGTGTGCTGAATGTGAATTTGAGATAGCGGTGCGTGCAACGTAGCAACTGCTACGCAGCGCGACACGCCGATGCCATTGAGTGTGAAATTTTGTGCGTAATTCACTGCAACCACTCAGCACTGTATTGCAAAGTGATTGCAGTGAACTAATGAGAGGATGTACAATAACCCGTGTCTGAGTGCAGTGATTTTGTGTGCGACCAGCTACGCAATCAGCACTGCTTAGCACACTGCAAACAGACACTGAGGCTATACAAATGAACTGCGTATAGTCACCGTGCTTTCCCAGCAGAGTTTCTGGAGGAAAGCACAGTGAATAGACCACACCGGTATAATTGTATTAATTATACCGGCTAAAGCAAGTGAGGAGAGCATGACGCCACATGTGCTGCAGCGCATGCCACGAGTGAGCCAAAGTGGTGATGCACCGTATCTCTCTCCTCACTGACATTGAATTTACGCCAAATTATGTCAATGTACTCTTACCTTGAGCAAATGAGTCCTGGTGAGTGAGATGTTGAGCGAGTCCGATGTGTAAATGTCCAAGAAAATGCGGTTGAGTCCTGATGGATGCGCGTGCTGTCCAGTGGATGTGTGTCGCAAAAGTGCCGAATTCTCAAGATGGCTGCGAGTATGAAAGTTTCGTTGGGCGCTGGAGTCAGTTGAGCGAGATAGCCGGTGAGCGAAACCGAAGTCAAGCGAGAGAGACATCCTCTCGCTCGACGCGGTGTGCCAACGAGGCACATCCTCGGCTTCGCGAAGCCCATGCTTCGGCTATCTTCGACTCAACCGAACACCGCGTAGTAAAGCAGCGCAACAGGTAGGCGCACGACGATTATCGATCGCCGTGCGCCAGCTGATTTTCCAACAGAGTTAAATGCGGTAGTTAAATTGATAAGGAAAGAGGAAAAATATATTACGAGAATACGATAGACTGCAATAAAAACGACCCTAAAAAAACGTGGAGAACCTTGAAAGAACTTATTAGTTAATTCGAAATATAAATTTTGAAATATTGGACGATATGGCGGAGAGAAGGACGTTTCACAAATTTAATGTGTTTTACGGTGAAAGTATTAATAACATAGTGTGACATAAGTCACACTTGGTACCCCAGCAGAATATTTTCCTCTACAATAAGTAGCGGGATCGCGTTCAAACGATTGCTCGGACTCGAGCACTGGGTCGTCGAACTCGGAGCGATGACAAAAACCTGCTACGTCACGCCTCCGGAATTCTCTCGTTGCTGTAAACAGCGGATCAGCAACCGGCTGGCCTCGTTTGGCGGCGAAGGGAAGACGGGTAGCGCGGTAGTGGCCACCCGCAAAATGATAAAATCTCGGTAGATTTAAAATGAAATCCGAAAAATGATGTAGAGGGGACGGGAGCAAGGGAGCAGGGTATAAGAGAGCCGGGAGAAGAGGAATGGGGAAGTTATTTTATGGCTTGACACGTCCATGTATTTGAAAAGAATGATAAAGATTCGAGAACATCAAATTCGGGATCCAAATCGGGCTATTAATTTCTCCCACGGGGATTAAGATTTTTGAATTACACGAGTGATAAATCTAAGCGACAAATGATTTGACCAAATTTTTTGATGGAAAATTTTTGGCAGTTCGCAACCCGGTTAGAGTCAGCGCCACCTAGATCCCTGTGTTATCGATCTCAGAAAGATCTCTAACAATCGAATCATTAATTCGAGAAGGTCCTAGAGTTGGTAGTAAAGAGTCAAATCAAAAAGTATTTGGAATCAAATGAGGTTATGTGACGTCGGTCTAATTACTTATCAACTCGACTAAATATAATTGTAATAAACAATATTCATAATAACGTACATTTATTCAATTGCCACGAATAGTATTTGCACTAAATATTCATCATTCATTTAACATTCGTTTTGTTATGCCGGTACCGCGTAATTGGATTAGTCGGCATTCGGTATAATATTAAAAAGTTATTATTTTCGGGATCGTTTGCCGATAAGGAGATGAATCTCGAGTTATTGATGAAAACACGAATTTATATAAAAGGAAGTGGTTATTATAGGCAACGGTAACTTTCCGTTGTCTATTTAAAAGTCAAAGTAAGAAAGTACAATAAAAAGTTATTTCGAGTCTTTACGAGGAACCAACCCGTTCTATCTTGAGTCTAAAATCATTCTGCCCTTTCGTAAAGCGATTGCTAACGAAGCAGTCTTCACGAAAATCCCTTAGTTTGGTTTTTTAGTGTTAGCCTATCGTCGAACGCCAAGCGAGTCGCCTCATGCTGCGTCGGCGTTCCTGGTGTCGATCGTACGATCGGGCATTGGACTTCGTTTCCTGTCTTGAACGAATTCCAATGTTGCATTGCTATGGAATATTGCTATGGAATATACGAAGTACGAATATTCCGTGGCACAACATCCGTCTCCCCTTAAAAGGAAAAAATTTTTCTCTAAAAATTTTTTCTTCGATTGGTTTCCCGTATTTCCTCTTACAATTTGATACAATTTTACAGTTTAATGTTTTATAACAATACAATACAATTTTCATTTTTTCATTAGTTAACGATGAAGTCTTTTTTTTCATTTGCTTCTTATCGTATTTCGTGCCGAGCGAGTCGTTCTCGGTTGGGGGGACGGGTGCTTACTCTGGCCAGCGCGGATCGCAGTTGCTCCTCTGGTTGTTGTCGTCCGAGCGGTTCAAGTTTGATGTTTACCTCAGCTGCTGCTGGCGTCATTGTCTCGCTTGTCCTTGTTGGCGTTCGGTTTCGCTGATACCTATAACATTTAAACAGAACATAGCCGACCAAGGCTATTGGTGCTACTGCACCCAGTGAGTAGAAACTCGGATTATGTATGTGTTGCATCCCGTCTCCATCTGTATTGAGGTTGTCCATGATTTGGTCGGCTCGAGCTCCGAGCTATTGGAGCTCTTCTGGGTCTCGCAGCACGCTCTGTAATGGGATTGTCCTCTCGGTCTGCGTAGGGGGTGCCAGAACTTCAATTTCCGTTAATTTTAAATTGAACGACGGGAGGTAGTTTTTTCGGATGATCTGCGATGTTCGCCCGATGGCTTTAATGCTGAAATCTCGGGCGGTTACTATATATACGCCTACCAAAGCCAGTATTCCCGTATTATTTAACATTTTAAGCCGAGTGGGAATTTTCCCACAATTTTTCTAGGGTTGGCGCGATGTATAGCCATCACCCTTGCTGTTGCATTAGGACGATGAGGGGATGGGTTAGTTAAATAACCCTTTTCGCGCATTTCTCGCCGTTATCTGTGTCCATTTTTGCTGTAGGTCCTTCTGTGCTCTATTCAGCGTTGGGACTAGATTGTCTACGCGTGCCTTCTTCCTCACTCTGAGGCTTATTAACATGTGTATATCAACCGAATAAAGTGTGCACGTCATTCTTTTTACACTCTACGCTGAACACTATCCTGTGTCAGTATTAATACGCTATACATTTTTTGTGGTGCTTTTCTGGCACGGTCACAGTATTCCGTCCCCTCCGGATTGCGTAATGAAATTGCAATTTCTTTTCAATTGTTTCGATCAATATATTTTTCCGATATGTATACGCTCTTTTTCCTGTTGATGAAATTAGATCTCCTAAGACCTCTTTTACTTTATTGGAGCTCCCTACCCTGCGTCCTGAGGGGCTCCTTCCCACATTTATTTTCTAGCTAATATTTAGTTTTAACTAGCTATAAGTATTCGAATTCCTCAATTCCTAGGCTATTAGTGCTCGATAAAGAGCTTCAGGCGGTTTGCGTGCACCGCCTGGATTTTACGTCCCTTCCGGACTACGTAGTTGACGGGGGGCCTCTTCTCTACTATTTCGTGAGGACCCGTCTACTTCGGGGTCAGTTTGGCTGACCGCCCCCTTTGCACCGTCTCGTCACGGAGGAGTACGCGTTCGCCGACGCGGTACTCCTGCACCTGTGCGCCATGGTCGTATGTAGTCCTCGACCGTCTTTTCGCGCCTTCCAGGTTGTCTCGTGCTACAGTCCATGCGGCGCGTAATCGCTCGCGTAACTCGTGGACGTAGTCATCGTAGGCATAAGTGCTGCTGATGATCGGTATAAGATCTTTCTAATGCGCCGTTTGATTCCGGATAGTAGGCCGTCGTTTGTATCTTCTTGATTCGCAGCAGTCGACACATTTCTTTGAAGGTCGAGCTGAGGAAGTTCGTGCCCTGATCTGATAATATTATTTCCGGCGTTCCGTGCCGGCAGATCAGATCTTCACCGAGCGCTCTAGTGACTGTCGAAGCCTCTTGGTTCAGCAGTGATATTGCTGCACTGTATTTGGTAAATGAGTCCTGGAACGTGAGTATGTATCTTTTCCCGGAAGCGCTTTCCGGTAGCGGTCCGACGATGTCGACCGCGACTTTTTCAAATGACCTCGATGAGGTGTCCGTTACCACCATCGGCACTCGTTCCTTTTTCCTGATTTTATTCTTTTGACAAGATTCACATGACGATATATAATTTTCTAAATCTCTTCTCAGGCCGGGCCAGTCGTATTTGGTCCGAATCCGATGTAACGTCCGCTGTATACCCTGATGCCCTCCTATGGGGGTGTCGTGGTATTCTCTAATTATTTTCTGTCGGTCATCGGCAGAAGGAGTGGCTACGCCACTGCGGCAGTCGCCATACTCTTTTATAACGCTGTCTTCGTCCGCTCTGCTGGAAGCTCGTGGGCTACGGGCCCCGCCGTGCCTCGCTTCCTCAGCAGGCCTTTGCGGTGCTCTGTCCGCAGTTTCGTCGCTCGGTGTGCCCACCGTTAGCTCCGCCGTTGGGTCGGTCTCTGTCTCGTGCGGCCTTGCTACGTTTGTTTTTCGCGGCCTTCCGCGCTTCACGGGTCCGCCATGCTGTGCTGGGCCCACTCCGTCCTTGTCAGCGGTGCTCGCAGTCTTACCAGTGGCTTGCGTTGCTTGCTTGCGTGGTCTGCCCCTTCCGCGACCGCACGGCTTTTCGGCGGGGCTGTGGGGTTCAGTAGAGCGGCGCTGGTCCGGGGTATTCTCGGCTCTCCGCTTTGTGCGACTGTCCGTACCCGGGCGCTTGCTTTCCTCGTCTCTCTCGCGGGCGAGCTCGACCTCTCGCTCCAGCGAGCTACCATGGGTATACGGGGTATCTTTGACTGTCCGCTTTGTGCGGTCTTTCGTTGTGCCTACTTGCCCCGTCGTGCTGTCCTCTTTCAACACACGGACTTCGTTCTTCGCTCTCGCTTGGGCCCTCGTAGTAAGGCATATTCGACTTAGCGTATCTCCATTCGTGTTGCGCTTTCCTGCCTTGTACTCTACGTTAAACTCATGTTCCGCTAATTTAATTTTCCAACGCATCAATCTCGAACCTGGGTCCTTTACTCCGAACAGCCAGGTGAGCGGTTGGAGGTCCGTCACTACTGTCGAACAGGTACCATTAATATATGGCCGGAATTGAGCTAGGGCCCATATTATCGCGAGTAGCTCTTACTCCGTGTGTTACTATGTCGTCGAGGTACACATAGCATTTGACGCCCTGTAGTCCTGCTAACGTGGAGTTCATTAGCCGCTGGAAAGTCGGTGGTGCGTTCTTCAATCTGAATGGACTCAAAGTGACTCCCACACTATTCCTGCGCGAGCTGCTTGCTTTTCACTGCTGGGGCACACCAAGTCCGGTTTCCGTTGGCGCTGCGCAAACCGTTTGGCCTTCTTCCCCGTGCTCTCTGAGCTAACGCGTAGAACGGGTTGGTTTCTCGTCAAATACTCGAAACAACATATTATTGTACATTCTTACATTGACTTTTAAATAGACAACGGAAAGTTACCGTTGCCTATAATAAATACTTCCTTTTATATAAATTCGCGTTTTCATCGATAACTCGAGATTCATCTCCATATCGGCAAACGATCCCAAAAATAAGAACTTTTTAATATTATACCGAATACCGAATAATCCAATTAGCCGGTACCGGCATAACATTTGGTGGCAGCGGTGGGATCTGCTGAAGTTAAATGATACGTGATTTATTTGGATAAAAGTGTTTTGAACAAAGTTAAGAGTGACTTTGAAGTGACGACTACGACTCGTGCAAAAGACGCCAGTGTAGTTCGTGAAAACGCGACTAATCTAATGCGAAGACGTGAATGAAGTGAATGAAGTGAAGACGTGAATGAAATGAACGTTGGTGCGGTGTGACAACGGTCAACCGTTTAAAATCCCGATTGACGGTGTTACATCAAGTTGTGGAAAAACGCACAAACTGTGCAACCGAGTACCTAAAGCGGTAACTGTACACAAAGCCGTCCCGCAGTCATTGCCTACGCACAGAAGACGAGCCCAGGAACCACCAAGAGACGGGTCAACGGTACCAGGGAGGACACCTGGACCAGCCTTCGAGGGAAGCAACGAGACAACAGGTCTACACCACCGAAGGAACTGCACCCGAGAACAACGCCATAGAGAGGACAATCTACCAGATCATCTTCCTGTAAGTGGCGGTTACATTACTATTACATATTGCCGTGATAAAAAAATTGCCAAAGCCAGAGTAGAACCGATATTTGGAAAAATATTCCACTGGATGAATATTTCTCTTGAGATTTTGTGGGAATATTTTAAAGTAGAGTTCGCCGCGAAATTAGCAAATATGTCAGAGTCTAGAGGAGCCCGATCAAGACATGGAGGCTACTCGCTAGAGACGACGTAGCCTGGCGCAGGGGTAGACCCCACAGCCGGATTAGCTGCGGCCGTAGGGGACATCATTTACGAAGCGAGCAGGGCGCTATTCGAGCCCTCGCCGTCGGGGCGAATCTCCTCAACCAGACAAGTGGCCCTTGCAGACCGACTGACGGCCCAGTTTGGCGTAAACCCACGTAGGGGTGCGTCGTTCGGGAATTTTGAGAGCGACGTTAGCGACGACGTTTTTAATATAGCAACTGGCGAACGAACGCCCGAGCGCGTCACCGAAAACATGGTTGACCAGGACGTAGAGAATATGCGAACTATAGATCGAGTATTCCTCAAATCGAGGCAAATCCGATTTGAGGAATCAGGTTATCCCCCTGCGGACCCCGTGTTCCAAAGGGAACAACAGAGGTTGCCGGAAACATCGAGTAGGACGCTCGATCTTATTCTAGCGCTAAAAAACATCAAGCGTTTCGACGGAAGCAACGCTGACGAACTAGACGCCTTCTTACGATCATGCGAGACAGTTTTCAAGCGAGTAGCGCCGTGGGATCAAGACATCCTGTTACAACTAGTGCTCAGCAGCAAGCGCGAGGAGAGGGCGTCCAGAGAAATGAAGCATAAAGTCATCCCCTCAGTAACACAGCTGAAAACCGGGCTGAAAGCCCTATACGGGAAGGGGAAGTCGTTACCTGCGCTACAAGTAGAATTCAACTCCCTCCGGCAGGGCCAGGGAGAGGACATCGCGGTTTACGCCGCAAGGACCGAGCGTATCACCGTCGATACAATAGAAAAGCTCTGCGAGGAAGCCACCACGATGTTGGAGAGGCGCATCGTCGAAAAGTTAACACGGAAGAGCGCACAGGCCAACTTCGAGAATGGACTGCATAAGCAGGTCCAGATCCTGGTGAGATCGCGCAATTACGCCACCCTCCACGAATCCGTTACGGGAGCCATCGAGATCACAAACATGGTGCAGCCAAAGGGAGGGGCAGGTGGAGCACTAAGCCACCCCAGAAGGTCCCTAGGCGCACCATCCCGGCAGGGAGAAAATTGTTTCACCTGCAGAAAGCCTGGACACATGGCTCGAGACTGCACCCGGGATACGGAACGAGTAAGCCTTCCAGTGAAAACAAGTCAATCGACAACGTGGAAATAACCTGCAATTACTGCCAGAAAAAAGGCCACATGTGGAAGGACTGCCGAAAGAGACTGTCGCAGAATAAAAGCAACCCAACGCAGCCGCTCCGACAACCAAGAAACGCAGGCTACAAAGATGCAAGAAATACGGTAACCACGGAGCCAGTTCCAGCCACTGCAGGTGTGAACACGCTGGGCGCACTGATACTGAATAGGCTTACGGTCCAGCAGACACCTGCGTGCAAGCAGAAGAAAATAACGCTACAGCTCCAACAAGTAACGCTGCCGGCGTCGAGTGCCACCGCCAGCAACCTCGATATTGGTCCACCGTTGGCTACGGCCGGGGTACTTACCCCCAAGGCGGACACCAGAGCGCAGTGCAGCATAATCAAGGAAGGCTGTCTCAAACCACAGACCATGGTGAGCGACTGCAGCGTAGAGCTGCAAGGGGTATCGGGCGAAAAATTCACCCCCCTCGGGATAGCTAAAATTGTGCTGGAGACACCGGCTTTAAATGTAGAGCATTGGTTCTACATCGTTCCGAACAATGTGCCGTTAAAGGTCAACGGATTACTTGGCATGGACTTTATCAAGCAGCATAAAGCGGACATCCTCCATGGCGAGATGCTTAAGACGTATGGGTACTGCACGTCTCTACGGGACGGCGCGACGAGGATATATTCGTCACCACGCAGTAGAACTACCGCCACGTGCAAATACATAGGCCTGCTTACAAAGATAAATCTTCCTTCCGGAAACGGGTCTAACATGGATGCGGCCAACGAAAATAAATTTGTCAGACTACCTACAAGGAGCGGGATCGGCCGAGGTATCATAGAGAGACCCCGTGTCACACCGTCAAGAACCAAAAGGGTGAGTTTAGAAGTTTCTAAATGCGACGGGGAAGTGCAACAGCCGACGGTGACATGCCAGCCGTCGGAGATAGCGAAGGCCGTACGTAGCCGACAGGTCAAGCCACTACGCGAAAGCTCAGAGAGCACGGGGAAGAGAGCCTAACGCTTTGCGCAGCAACAACGGAAATCCGACTTGATGCCCCCCAGCAGTGAAAAGCAAGCAGCTCGCGCAGGAATAGTGTGCGAATACAACGGTGTATTCCAACTACGAGGGAACAAGCGACAGCACATGCACGAGGTGCAGTATCGCGCACCCTTTAAGGTCGGATCGAAGGACCTAGGATCACAACCCTTGCCTGGGAAGACCGTAAAATCGGGGCATGGGTCCGGTAAAATGCAGAAAGCCGGAAAAAGAAATATAGATGCAAACGCTCTGAGTCGCATATACGCGACCACACGAGCCCAAGTGGGACAGGAAAAAAAGTCCCATAAAAAAGAGAAAGATAGCGCAATAATTTTCCAACGCATCAATCTCGAACCTGGGTCCTTTACTCCGAACAGCCAGGTGAGCGGTTGGTGGTCCGTCACTAATGTGAAACGGGTACCTTAAATATATGGCCGGAATTGAGCTAGGGCCTATACTATCGCGAGCATTTAACGCCCTGTAGTCCTGCTAACGCGGAGTTCATTAGCCGCTGGAAAGTCGGTGGTGCGTTCTTCAATCTGAATGGATTCAAAATGACCCCGCGGAGTGGAAAATGCCGTTTTTCTATGTTTTACTGCGCCATCGGGATTTGGTGAAATCCAGAGGCGAGATCCAAAGTCGTATAATATCGGGCCCGTCCCAACTGGTCCAATATTTCGGTGATATTGGGCAGTGGGTACGAGTCTCCGATGGTGGCTTCGTTCAACTTCAAAAAGTCCACCACTACGTGCATTTTCTTCACTCCGGCAGCATCGGGTTTCTTAGCCACGACCATCAGCGGCGCGTTACATTGACTCCTGCTGGACTGGGCTATTCCTTCCGCTAGCATTTTGTCTGTCGGCATCTCCACTTCTCTTTCTCGTGGGCGAGTTTAGCCTCCCGCTCCGACAAGTTATAGTGGTTGCCTTGGGTATTTCCGACTCTCCGCTTTGTGCGGCCGTTCGTATACCTGATTGCGCTATCATTCTCTTTTTTGTGGGACTGTCTTTCCTGTCCCACTTGGGCTCGTGTGGTCGCATATATGCGACTCAGAGCGTCTGCATCAGTATTTTTTTTTCCGGCTTTATGCATTTTACCGGACCCATGCTCCGATTTTACGGTTTTCCCAGGCAAGGGTTGCGATCCTAGGTCCTTCGATCCGACCTTAAAGGGTGCGCGATATTGCACCTTGTGCATGCGCTGTCGCTTGTTCCCTCGTAGATGGAATACACCGTTGTATTCGCACATTATTCCTGCGCGAGCTGCTTGTTTTTCACTGCTGGGGGGCACCAAGTCGGGCTTCCGTTGGCGCTGCGCAAACCGTTTGTCCTTCTTCCCCGTCCTCTCTGAGCTAACGCGCAGTGCCTTGACCTGGCGGCTACGTACGGTCTTCGCTATCTCCGACGGCTCGCATGTCACCATCGGCTGTTGCACTTCCCCGTCGCATTCAGAAACTTCTTCACTCACTCTTTTGGTTCTTGACGGTGTGACACGGAGTCTCTCTATGATGCCTCGGCCGATACGGCTCCTTGTAGGTAGTCTGACGAATGTATTTTCCTTGGCGGCATCCATGTTAGATCCGTTTCCGGAAGGAAGTTTTATCTTTGTAAGCAGGCTTATGTATTTGCACGTGGCAGCAGTTCTACTGCGTGGTGACGAATATATCCTCGTCGCGCCGTCCCTTAGCAGCATGCAGTGCCCATACAACTTGAGCATCTCGCCATGCAGGATGTCCGCTTTATGCTGCTTGATAAAGTCTATGCCAAGTAATCCGTTGACCTTCAACGGCACATTGTTAGGAACGATGTAGAACCAATGCTCTACATTTAAAGCCGGTGTCTCGAGTACAATTTTAGGTATACCAAGGGGGGGGGTGAATTTTTCGACCGCCACACCGTGTAATTCCTCGGAGCACCTGCTCACCATGGTCTCGGGCTTGAGACAGCCTTCCTTGATTATGCTGCACTGCGCTCCGGTGTCCGCTTTGAGGGTGAGTACCCCGATCGTGACCAACGGTGCATCGATATCGAAGTCGCTGGTGGTGGCACTCGACGCCGGCAGCGTTACTTGTAGAAGCTGCAGCGTTGTTTTTTTCTGCTTGCACGCAGGTCTCTGCTGGACAGTGAGCGTATTCAGTCTCAGTGCGCCCAGCGTGTTCACGCTTGCAGTGGCTGGATCTGGCCCCGCAGTTACCGTATTTTTTGCATCTTTGTAGCCTGCGTTTCTTGGCTGTCGGGGCGGCTGCGTTGGTTCGCTTTTATTCTGCGACAGTCTCTTCCGGCAGTCCTTCCACATGTAGCCTTTCTTCTGGCAGAATTGCAGGTTATTTCCACATTGTGGATTGACTTGTTTTCACTGGGTACTGGTAGGCTTCCTCGTCCCGTATTCTGGGTGCAGTCTCGAGCCATGTGTCCAGTTTTTCCGCAGGTGAAACAATTTTCTCCTTGCCGGGGTGATGCGCCTTGGGACCTTCTGGGGTGGCTTAATACTCTACCTACCCCTTCCTTTGGCTGTACCATATTGGTTATCTCTATGGCCCCTGCCACAGAGTCATGCAGCGATTGGTAATTTCTAGCACGCACCTGGCCGTGCAGGCCGTTTTCGAAGTTGGCCTGTGCGCTTCATCGTGTGACGCTCTCGACGGTGATCTTTTGATCCTCTGTTTGCAATGGTTTGCAGAGTATTTCGGCGATGTCTGCCGTGATCCTCTCCGTCCTTGCCGCGTAGGCGGCGATGTCCTCATTCTGTCCCTGCCGCAGGGAGCTGAACTCCATTTGCAGCGTGGTCAGGGACTTCCGTTGTCCGTACAACGCTTCCAACTCGCTCCTGAGTTGCGCCATGGTACTGATGGTTTTGTGCTGCAGTTGTCTTGCTGCCGCACCTTCTAATTTGCTCATGACGATCAACTCGAGGAGGGTGTCATGCTCCTCCTCTGCTACCCTGCGGAATATCGTCTCGCAGGACTTTAAGAAGAGCGGCAATGCCTTTGAATCCTTGCTGCAAACGTTTTTACTATTTTTATACCGAGGCTGAGGCTGAGCATATTTGAGGGCCTCTGCGTCTCCTCGAACCGCGTGCGTCTCGGGGACCGTACGGGGGGCGGATGGTCTTCCATGCCTGCTCCTCCTAACCGTTGCTGGAGCTCAGCTATTTGTTCTCTTAGGGAGCGGATGAGCTCGTATTCGTCCGCACCTACCTCATTTAACGTATCCGCCAAGTTTCGTCTTGCTGACGGTGTTTCAACCCCCTGGAGTTCGCGATCGAGTTCGCGTTGACTTTGCTCATGCTCGCGCTGCAGCCTTTCGCACTGCTGTCGAGCTCTTATCAAATCACGGTGGCTCCGGTCGATCGCCTCTAACCGATCTTGTACTCTTGAAGTCACCGATCGTGCCGTCGTACCGGTAGCTGTCGGGAAACCTACGTGATCTATCGTTTGCAAACTTCCGAGTTCCCGCTCATCCATGTCCTCGTCTGGGCGTTCGGGCGTTCGTTCGCCAGTAGCCATATTAAATACGTCGTCGCTACCTATGCTACTGTTATCGCGAAATGCCGTACCCCTGAGAGGGTTTACGCCGAACTCGGCGTCCAGTCGGCCTGCGACGGCCTCTTGCCTGTCGGTGGGGATTCGACCCGACGGCGAGAGCTCTGTTAACGCCCTGCGCGCTTCGTATACGATTTCCCCTATGGCGGCAGCTAATCCAGCTGTGGAGTCTACCCCTTCGCCAGGTATCGCAGTTCCTAATGAATTGACTCTACGTTTCGGTTTCGCTCTCCTAAACATCGGCGTGTTGCTAATTTCGCGGCAAACACAATTCTAAAATATGCCCACAAAATTTCGACAGAAATATAAAATATCTGTAATAACTGATTTCGGTTTATCGGCTACATATATAAGTATAATGTAACCGCCACTTACAGAAAGATAATCTGGTAGACGGTCCTTTCCATGGTGATGTTCTAAGGTGTTGCCGACTCGATGTCCTGCAGCTCTTTTCTGTTGATGGTCCTTGACGCCTTCCTTGACGCTGTTGACCCGTTTCTTCGCTGGTTCCCGGGTTCGTCCTTAGGGCGTCGCCAATCGTTGTGCGACGGCTTCTTCTCAAGTAGCTGTTTCGCGTACTCGGTTGCACACTTTGTGCGGTTTTTCCGCGACTTGACGTAACACCGTCAATCGGGATTTCAAACGATTGACCGATATGTCACACCGCACCGACGTACACTTCGCGTGTTCGCGTTAGCTTATTCGGGTTTTCACGAACTACACTGGCGTCCTTTGCACGAGTCGTAGTCGTCACTTCAAAGTATTCTTAACTTTGTCCAAAACACTTTTTGTCCAAATAAATCACGTATCACTTAACTTTAGCGGATCCCACCGCTGCCACCAAATGTTATGCCGGTACCGGGTAATTAGATTATTCGGTATTCGGTATAATATTAAAAAGTTATAATTTTTTGGGATCGTATGCCGATAAGGAGATGCATCTCGAGTAAAAGATGAAAACGCGAATTTATATAAAAGGAAGTAAAGAGTGGTTAAATTTTAAGGGCCGATGTTGATTTTGAATAAAACACAAATTATTTAGGAAATTATTGTCAATTCTTTTTATTATGATAATATGGTATGGTTCAATTATGTAAGGAACAAAATATCGGCCAAATGGCCGCCGCAACCTCGGCGGCACACCTCCATCCGATGGTCCAAATTTTCGATGACGCTTAGGCATAATTGAGGTTCTATGCCGTTAATGTACCGAATTATCTCATTCTTTAACTCTTGAATTGTTGCTGGCTTATCGACGTACACCTTTTCTTTCAAATAACCCCAAAGGAAGAAGTCTAACGGTATCAAATCACATGATCTTGGCGGCCAATTGACATCGCCACCACGTGAGATAACACGGCCATAGAATTTGTCGCGCAAAAGAGCCATTGTTTCGTTAGCTGTGTGGCAAGTGGCACCGTCCTGTTGAAACCACATATCGCCCACATCCATATCTTCCAATTCGGGTCATCAAAAGTTCGTTATCATCTCACGATAGCGAACACCATTCACAGTAACTGCCTGACCGGCCTCATTTTGGAAAAATGCCGCCAGCCCATAAACCGCACCAAATAGTCACTCTTTGTGGGTGCATTGGTTTTTCGACAATCACTCTTGGATTATGATTCGCCCAAATGCGGCAATTCTGCTTATTGACCAATCCACTGAGATGAAAATGTGCCTCATCACTGAAGATGATTTTCTTCGAAAATTGATCGCACACTGTTGCCATTTCTTGCCACCATTCTGACCATTGACGACGTTTGGAATGGTCAAGAGGCTTTAGTTCTTGAGTCAATTGCACCTTATAAGCGTGTAAATGCAAGTCTTTATGCATAATGTTCATCAACGACGAGCGTGAGACGTGCAATTGTTGGGCACGACGACGAGTTGAGGTGGACGGCTCTTCAGCCACACTATCGCGAACAGCAGCAATATTTTCTGCAATACGAGCTGTACGAGCATGCACTGGTGTTTTAATATCTCCTACAGACCCGGTTTGCTCAAATTTTTGCACGATTTTTCCGATTGTACGCACATTTGGACGATTAAATTGACCGAAAAAATCACGAAGTGCACGATATGCATTTTGATTTGAACGCCCATTTTCATAATAAGCCTGAATAACTTTAACGCGTTGCTCGATTGTGTATCTTTCCATGGTTCAAATTGAGTTAGTCTGAAATTGAGAAATGTCAAATGAAATGCAGGAAAAAACTTGACGTTTAGGTGTGGTTCACATTCAACATCGGCCCTTAAAATTTAACCACCCTTTATTTATTATAGGCAACGGTAACTTTCCGTTGTCTATTTAATTGTCAAAGTAAGAAGTACAATAATACGTTGTTTCGAGAATTTTACGAGGAACCAACCGTTCTTTGTTGAGTCTAAATTAATTCTGATTTTAGTAAAGCAGTTAGCAACTGCGTTTGCTAAAATCCCTTAGTTGGCATCTTTAGCTTTAGCCAATCGTAGATCGCCTCGCGAGTCGCCTCATGCTGCGTCGGCGTCTACTTCGCATCCTGTCTTGTATGACAGCTATCTTTTAGAATTCCATCTCTAGCTGTGTCCGCTAAGGAATATTTCTGAGAATACGTGTAGAGGAATATTCCGCCACACAACACCATGGAGGCTTGGAGCGACGCATGGACAATCAGTCTCATCGACACCGCCGACCGAGTAATACCTCTTAAAATACGCGCCGTACTATACGAATCGGTTTAGCACTAAAAAGGTTTGTAATTCCGTTACGTGTTCAAATATAAAACCCGGAAATATCCTGTACTTCGCAAAAGAGCAGACAGGCGGTTAAGAAACTGATAAGAATATTATCCACGTAAAATATCGAGACTCCGCGTCTAGAATTGTCGCGTAAATTGTAATAAAGAATAATTTAATTTGTGTACCGAATTTTAATGGTCTATCACATATATTATCATTTTTATATTTACAACTTCAAATCAGTGTTAATTATTTCAATCAAACCCCTTCATCGAAATAAATTTATTATTAGTATTGTTTTCCAAAACTCCTCACCTTCAGTAAACTTCTCTGTGCATACCTTTTTGCACGCTGGGTTTTCATCCATTTATTATCCGGTCAGTGCATCTATTCTACACGACCTAAATCCTTCGTAAATTATTTTCAACTTTATCCGGTCAGTGCATCCATTCTGCACGATCAAAATCCTTTTCAAATCCTCCCCTCTCCCCAGTACAAATTATTAAATGGGAAGACGAGGGGCTGGCTGGAAATTTCAATTCCGTCGTGTCATTGCAGAGGTTTGCTGTTCTCCGGCTAGTCCTAGGGAACATAATAAGCCGAATAGCTGAACTAAATTAGATCTCGTCATTCTAGAACTCGTCAACGATTGTGTTAAAGAATTATTATCCGTTTTAAAATCAAACGTCGCAAACCTAAAATCGTTTGTCTCGTTCACTTAAATCTTAACGTCATAAAATCGCCCGGTCGTTGGACTTTCAAGCAACTGTATCATCACCACCGAAGTCCGTTGAAGTCACTCAGTATTGTGGCACCCCATTGATCACCATCGAGTAAACCAACCCTCAACGTTCATCCGCTCGCCCTGTTGTCGAAGTCCTTGATCTGCACCCGAAGAAGAAGAAAGGTATGTTATACTTTACATTCACACTCAAACATTATCTGGATCAGACACAGTCTCTATCCTTAGTAGGCCCATTCCTGCTTAAACGAGAGACTACCTTGTTGATCTGTCAATCGTCCTTCCGTCCGAGTTTGCCCATTAATTCTCTTTTCTCATTTTATTTCATTCTATTTTCATGTCAAACGGTGATTCAAACCGTGATAGACGAATGGAAATTAAACATTAGCGAAGGTAAAATAGTACGAGTAATGTTCATGGACTTGAAACGAGCATTTGAGACAGTGGATACAGAATTGTTAACAGAAAAATTGTTCCAATATGGAATTAGAGGTAAAGTGTTACATTGGTTTAGGTCGTACTTAAACAATAGAACGCAAAGAGTACGGTTTAATAAGGAATTTTCGGACATTATTACAACGAAATAGGGGGTACCGCAAGGATCCGTATTAGGGCCTCTGCTGTTCATTATATATACGAGAGTCCATCAATAAATAGACGGCTTGGTAAAGAAAATCGCGTTTTTTTGGACAACAATCTTTTTATTTCTCAACATAATCTCCTTTTAGCTCGATACACTTATTCCAACGATTTTCCAATTTTTTGATGCCCTCCGAATAATACGATTTCAGAAGGTCCTCACTATATGTCTCTGTTTCGGCCATGAGTTCATCTCTGGAACCAAATCTTTTTCCGCCAAGCCATTTTTTCAGGTTTGGAAACAGAAAGTAGTCGGAGGGGACCAAATCTGGAGAATACGGTAGATGCGAAAGCAATTCGTATTTAAATTCATGAATTTTGGCCATGGCAACTGGGCACGTGTGAACGCGTGCATTGTCTTGATGGAAGAGCACTTTTTTCCTCGCCAAATGTGGACGTTTTTTCTTCAATTCGTCGTTGAATCTGGTCAGTACGGCTGCATCGTATTCGCCATTAATCGTTTTTTTTTCGGCGGAAGGTAATCGATGTAGATTATGCCGCGTGCATCTCAAAAAATTGTGGCCATGACCTTACCGGCCGATGGCACCGTCTTCGCCTTCTTCGGAGCACGGTCGGTCGGTGAAGTCCATTGTTTCGATTGTTCCTTTGTCTCTGGTGAATAGTGTTGGATCCATGTTTCGTCCACGGTTACGTAACGACGCAAAAACTCAACAGGATTACTCTTATAGATTGCCAAACACGCCTTTGATTTAGCTACACGTTCTCTTTTATGGTCGACAGTGAGCAAACGCGGCACCCATCTTGCGAATAACTTTTTCATACCCAACTGATCACTCAGGATTGAAATCACTGAGCTATATGATATGCCTGTGGCCTCAGCAATCTCACGTACTTTTAGTCTCCGATCATTTAACACCATATCGTGTACTTTTTCAATTGTTTCTGGTATGACGACCTCATTTGGACGATCTGGACGTTCATCGTCAACAATGCTCGTATGACCGCGTTTAAATTCAGCTGTCCAACATTTAATGGTTGATAACGAAGGTGCAAGGTCCATATAAACTTCGTCTAGCTCCGCTTTGATTTCATTATTCGTTTTCTTTTTCAAAAACAAAAATCGAATCACTGCACGATACTCAATTTTTCCATTTTTGTAAAAACACAAAAGTTGTTTGTCTTTCGATGGCTGTCAAACGCAAACTAAACATCGCAGCGAGCTGAAATTTTGACAACAGTCATGTGAAGGATAGCACTACTAAACGTCGCTATTGATTTTTTTCCTCGATCAACAGATGGCGCAAGGCCGACTATTTATTGATCGACCTTCGTATAAATGATATAGTCGAAATATTATGTTCAGACTGTGAAATAAAAATGTTTGCTGATGATATACTAGTATATGTTACTGGAGACAGTAGTGCGGAGGTGGAAAAAAAGATGACCCATTCATCATTCATTAAACATAGTGGAAAGATGGATGAATAGGAACAAACTGAAAAGGAATGCGAAATAAACAAAATGTATGATTGTAAGGAGTGTAAGAAAAGAATTGAGTAGGAATATTGTACTGAAATGCAAGGATGGAACCGAGTTAGTGCGAGTGGAGGTAATTAAATATTTAGGTGTAATGATAGATGATAAGCTACGATTTAAGGACCACTGTGAGTATATGTTGAAAAAAAATAGGTAAAAAAACGAGTTTTCTAAACACGATAGGGCAATATATTGTAATGGTATTAAGCGTTAACATTTCCCTTAAAGGGCTTGTTCGGACTCGAGCAGGAAGGAAAGTAATTTTAGGCTTTTGTAGTAGGTAAAAGTAAGGTTTATTTAAAAAAAGACAAAGATAGAATTTTGTGATACATAAAAAAAATAAATAGAAAATTCAGTTATCTAACCCTTTTCTCTTGGTATTATGACTACCACGCGCCTTACAATCAATTATTCCCGGGCACTTGAGTGCATTTATAATCGTGTCTGCGGGTGAATTTAAAGAATATGTTTCAGAATTAATATGTTCAATAAGTGAGAGATAACGTGATATTTCTGTAATCCTTAATGCAAAGATATTTGTAAACTAATATTGAATTTATAAAGGAGAAATACGCGTCGTTCTAGAATTTTTATCTATTTGTTGCGTTCCCTAGGTAAAAAGTTTAGCCTGTGTACCGTCGGTAACTGGCCGGCCGCCGCTCATAGAATCTAGACGAGCCTTGAGTCTACCACTGAGTCGTCCAATACTCGCTACAAGCCCATTGGTGGGAGTGGAGTTTCCTGCGGATATATTTTTTTAAAGGTCGACTTACGCGTCCACCCGACCGCCGCTACGATCCGGCGTCAGTGGGATGCACTCTGAGTGCATGCGCAGCTACTTGATATCCCAGGGCCGTACCCTGTGTATTTATCGCCTTTTTATATTTTTCTTTTAATCTACGTTTATATCCCTACTGAATTTCCTACGCTAATATTATTTATAGGCTTTTGCCATACTGATAGTTATATCCCGTATTTTAATGAGTTGTGATCATTATCTTTAGTTCTCGAGAGCCTAGCCCGTGTATTTGGCTGTCCTCGGCTGCGAGTGAGTAAGTGAGAGAGTAAGAGAGACAGAGATAGACCACTCTGTTGTTGTTTGGGTCTGCGGTGCGTTGGCCTCGAACGCAGCACCGACTCAGCTGCTTCCCGTTTAAATGTACGTCAGGTACCACAGCTGGGCTTTCTTGGTACCAGTGCGGCTGCACCTAGTGAGGGTTGGCTGCTCTTCCTTCCTGGTAGCTGGACTTCTGCGTTGGCGGGACCTGTGAACAGAACTGTTCCCCGAGCGCTGAAATTCTGGTATTTTTATACCAGAATCTCCTCCAGCTGGCCCATGCTTTCGGTATAACTGTAGTTGGTGGCGGTCCTGTAGCCTATTTTCCTGTAGCCCACCGGTAGCCTTGGTACTTTTTGAAATCGGTCGTTGGTTTTTAATTTTCTACCGGTGCTTTTCGAACGATTAACGGGACTTTGTCTTTGACGTACCGGCCTAATAGTGTGAGTGACGCTCGGTAGCGGTGCATTGTTGTGTGTGTACCGAGCGTCGTTAGTTGCCGAGTATAGGCCGGTCTTACTTGGTGTACGTAACGCGCGGTAGCGGTGAGTGCACCGCGCGTTATCAGCTAGCCAGTACGTCTCAATATATCGGCACACACCAGATGTGTCGTATATAAGGCAATCATAGCACCGCACTTTGAGTATTGCGCAACACTGCTAATGGGTATGGGTAAGACAGAGTTGAATAAACTGCAGATAGCGCAGAACAGAGCAATGCGAGTCATATTGCAATGCAGCCGGTATACGAAAGTAGACGATATGTTACAAGCGGTTCAGTTTATTAGTGTGAGACAGAGACTGTATTATAATGTGTGTATATTTTTATTTTCGAGGCAGTTAAGAAATTATTGTCGAAAGAACTGACGAGTAAATCCCAAGTTAAAAAACAGGTAAAAGTCGCTGAGGGCTAGATCTAGCGAATAGGGTAGGTGCGGAAGCAATGCAAACTTAAATTCATTCAATTTTGACATTGCGACCATACACGTGTAAACCCGAGCGTTATCCTGGTGAAACAGGATTGTTTTCTTGGCCAATTATGGACATTTTTTCTTGATTGTGGACTTCAATTTATCCAGCAATGCAGCGTCGTACTGCCCGTTGACTATTTCGTCATTTGTGTGACGTCGTAGGCCTAATTACGTATCGATTCGACTACTAACCTACTCAACGCCAAATCCCGTTACCGCCACGCCAGCAGCGTCAGCAACAAAACATCTAACTCAGTGTTAAAGTGCAAAATCCTGAGTTCAGCGCTAAAAGTGAAAGTGGTATGGATGCAGGAGAAAAAGACAAAGTGTGAGTTATGAAAGGATGCTGGAATAAGCTAGGTAAAATGGTTCATCAAATATAAATACTATTTACGCTAACATTCATTTATTTATATATGCTAATCGTATTTTATACCTAAAACATTTATTTTATTAAACATATGTATCTTCGATATATTCACAATTTAAGTATTTGTTAACATTTACATTTCAATTTATTCCCTTGTTCAATGTTATTTCTACGAAATACTATATAATTATTATGAATGTGCCGTGCATGGGTCAGCGTATTATGTCTGCGTACGCATTCTTATTCCCGTGTTCAATGTTACTTCTAAGAAATAAAGTTATTATCAATGCGCATGGGCCGCGAGAAGAAGGGGGCATTACAGCGCTCCCCACCAGCGTCAGTCTCATCGACACCTCTGAATGATTAACATCTACTCTTAAAAGCGCGCTGTACTCTACGAATCGGGTTAGCATTAGAAAAGTCTGTAAAATCGTTAAGTATTCAAATATACCACGGGAATATCTTGTATTCGCAAAGGCGAACAGACGGTCGAGAGCGAGCTGACAAGAATATTATCCTCGTAGGCATTGAGGCTCCGCGGCCAAAGAAGTCGCGTAATTTGTAACAATAAGACTAATTCAGTTGTGTACCAAGTCTAATGGTTTAATACACATATATTCTCGTTTTTATGTTTTCAAACTCAAATCAGTGTTCATTATTTCAAACCAACCCTTCTTATCGGAATCAAAATTCATTTCTACTGCTCCTTTCCTAAAAATCCTCATCTTTGGGAAGCTCCTCTGGCTAACCTTTTGCACGCTGGGTTTTCTTCCATTTATTCAGATCATTTCCTACCTTCAACCTTATCAGATTGGTGCATCCATTTTGCACGATCAAAATCCATCTCAAGTCCTTGTCCACACTCCAGTAGAGATCAAAATCGATGGGAACACGGAGAGGTGCGTGGAAATTAATATAGGCTTCTGTATTAGGTAAAAGTATGTTTTATTAGACACATTTAATAAATAATACAAGTAAAAGTGAAATAATTTGTGTAAAAATTAAATATACTCTGTTGGAAAATCAGCTGGCGCACGGCGATCGATAATCGTCGTGCGCCTACCTGTTGCGCTGCTTTGCTACGCGGTGTTCGGTTGAGTCGAAGACAGCCGAAGCATGGGCTTCGCGAAGCCGAGGATGTGCCTCATTGGCACGCCGCGTCAAGCGAGAGGGTGTCTCTCTCGCTTGACTTCGGTTTCGCTCACCGGCTGTCTCGCTCAACTGACTCCAGCGCCCAACGAAACTTTCATACTCACAGCCATCTTGAAAATTCGGCACTTTTGCGACACACATCCCTTCGGACAGCACGCGCATCTTTGAACTTCTCGGACCTTTTCACCAACCTTCTACATCGGCATCGCTCAACAACACTCACCAGGACTCATTGCTCAAGGTAAGAGTGCTCTGGCAAAATTCTGCGTAATTCAATACCAGTGCGGAGAAAATATGGTACATCAGCACTTGGCCTCACTCTTGGCGTGCGCTGCAGCACATGCTGCACCACGTTTTGCATCTATTCTTTTGCCAGATAATTAATACAATTATGCTGGTGTTTATATTCACTGTGCTTTCTTCCCGGAAATCTGCTGGGAAAGCACAGTGACTATACACTGCTCACTTGTGCATCCTCAATATATGTTGTATTGTGCTGCGCAGTCCTGACTGCGTAGCTGAGTTCACACCGCAATAGCACTCAAGCAAAGGTTATTGCAAATGCTCTCATTAATTCACTGCAACCACTTTGCAATACACTGCTGAGTGGTTGCAGTGAATTACGCACAAACATTTTCGCACTCAATGGTATCAGCGTGTCGTGCTGCGTAGCTCTCGCCACGTTGCACGCACCGCTGTCTCAAGTTTAAATTCAGCACGCAATTAATATAATTGTGTGCTGCTCACATTTAAATTCAAAATTCAATTTGTTCATTTTTTATATTATTTGTTCCTTTTTTATATACTTTGTAAATTGCAAGCGGATGGTACAAAATAAACCACTTTCTCTGTTTTCCATCTACAAGTCTGGTTTTATTTCACCCTGTCTTGAGTGAAGACTCATTATTTCCAATACATTCACAGGTTCAAGATCTGTCAAACTACACCATCGGACGGATTTCTCAGACATACTCCTTTTTCCTTAATTTTGGTGATTATGCACCTTACAACAAGAATTTGACCCGGGCTTACGCATGCCTCTATAAAAGCATCCGCATGAAGTAGGAGATTTTATCTTGAATTAATGAAGCATTTCTATAGTTATTTGGTGGTATTGTATCTACACATAGAACGCGCTTGCTGGGATTGCCATCGTTACTATATCTATATCGCCTCTGTTATTATTCCTCGGTGTTTGGAGGTAGCCTATTCTATATCTATAGCGCGTGGACTGTAGTGGGGACGGAGCTCTCACTCGAGCTCCTCTGGCTGAGCGATCTACTCGCTGGTCCCGCCGCTGTTCCGGTGGAGGCGTCAGCGCGGTGCATCCTCGGTGCATCGGCGCATCGGAAATGCTACAGGAGCAGCTCTAGCTAGTTTCTATGGTGTTTTTTAGTCCCTATGGATTTTAATATATTTTGGATCCATACCACTTGTTATAATTTCGATGGAAGATCTTGTAGGCTGGGATGCTGGACTACTTGGATGACTGATGGCTCTGTAGTAGGCCTTGGAGATGTTCGTTTTTTTTTGGGCGAGACGTTACAGGCCTGATCCTTGGAGTGGTGCAGTTGAAGATGCTTCTCCTTGGTTTGACTAGGTGGTCCTTCTTTTAGCTGGATGGCTGGTCCTCCTTTGGTCGATTAGCTGGTCTTCCTTTGGTTGATTAGGTGGTCCTCCTTTGGTAGATTCCGGATGTTGGCGAAAGTCTGTGAACAGAATGCTCCCCGACTGTGGTTTGCCGTGCCCTTTTATACCGGCTTCCCCGCTCTTCTTTCCTTTCCGTCGGTATAGCAGGGTATTACTATATCTTCTAGTCGTCCTGTAGCCCATCTCCTGTAGCCCATTTGTTCCGTTAATATCCTCTTCTTGGTTATAATAATTTAGCGTGTTCCTTATAGATGCTTCTTCATACGTTAGTTGAGACTATAGTCTTACTGCTTGTCAGTATAACTATATTTTGAGTAACGGTAGTTGGTTTATAGGTGTGCGTGCTGTGTGGTATGAATCTATGTTGGTGTGTGTGGATCTAGTTTAAGCTCGTCATTTCGGCGGTATATTTAATATAAGACGAGTATATCGTCTTAGTATATATATATATATAATGTAACGGAATGCCATTACGGCGATCCGCTACTATAATAAAACCTTAATACCACCCACACATCCAGCCTACACCAACAGACAAAGATCAAATCTAATAGAAAAAACAGAGAATCACTCAAAAAATCGATGATCTATTAACAAAAGAAGCAAACACAGAAAAGACGAACATCGGCGGGACTAGGGTAATATAGTACACAAGCAGGTACACACGGTCAACCGCAAAGTACCCACCCGAAACAGCATGGCGTCAGACATAGGCCACACCTAAATAAAATAAGACTACTATCAAAACAAACACAGCTCGCAAGAAGCTCGCACGAGTAAGAGGAGGGGCAGGCCAAACAGCAATACCACACACGATAGACCGGACCCCAGCGTAGTAACCCCCGCCCCACTAGGAAGCAGGCGGAACAACGCGTAACAACAAACGCCTTACCGTACTAAGAAGGCATAGTCTGCGTCACCCTTTAAACCAACCACACCACACCAACGCGATGCGCTGAGAACGCCACGATACGGTGAAACTACGAAAGAATTAGTGGAACTCTTGAAATTCCACAAATTCTCAAGAGTGAACGACAAGGAGATTCCACATGAAACCTCACCACATCAAGGATCAAATATTAATAACGAAATAAAAGCATAAGACAAACCGAAATATCACGAAAAACAATTAACAAATTGAGACTAGGGCGAACCCTACCCGGATAAACCCTCAAAAGCGAGAACAACATAAAAATCTAGGAAGAACATCTAAAAAACACATTATCAAACACGAAGTTCGCAATAATTAAGCAATCCTAGCAAATTTCGAACCAGAAACTAGACAGGGAAAAACATACAAAGGATAAGTAAAACCACACATAACAACAATTAGCAAAAAACATTAATCAAACTGTAAAAACTCTCAGGAAAAGTTTGAACCCCCTGCGGGTGGAAATTTAACACAGACCAACAAAATTTAACCTCGCTAGAACCGCGGTTCAAACTCAGAAAAAGACAAAGCCCGGCTAAATATAGAAATAACGGTACACCGATACACCACCCCGCACCTCCTTAACCTAGTGATTGAAGGGCGACAAACATCACGTGACATACCCAAAAACATCCCCTCGGGGTCTATCCACTAAACTATATAAACCACGACCGGAGAAGCCTCCGGGCTCTTGTTGAAAATCTGTTCTTCAAGACGAAGTGCTGCCCGACAGCCATCCTAAATTCATTTTAAATTCAGAATGTAACGAAAACAGTGTTCTTTCGATCAATCGATTCCCCTGCATTGCGCTTGGCCGTCGTTTGACCGAACGAAACTATAGACGATAAGAACTAACCGTTTGGGACATATCATGGTAGTAAACAGTATTCTTTTGCTCAACTGATTCCCTTGCATTGCGTCCTGGCCGTCAGTTGAGTAAACGGATTAATTAGGATACTCTACGAGGAAAGGGCTCTCCTGCATTGCGCCTTGGGCGGTCCCAATCGCAGCGTTAGGGCACTCTATCATTAACGTGTCCCCACGCATAGCGCCGTGGCTACATGTCTTTTGCAGAGTGAAGAAGCACGTGTGTCTCCAGGTTAAGGGAGTGGCATCCCAACTTGTTGCACCACGCGCAATCGACTCGTAGGGTGTACCTGCGTGGGTAGGACCACGTCAGGGCCAGCATCAACTACCACCTGCTACGAACGGATACCTTGGCCAATCTCACTAATTAAAATACCAAATTGTAAAGCCCTTAAAGGCGCAATAAGGTGGCTTAATTAAGTGCGACTAAAGGCTTCAGTATCCGGGATACAGGAAGAGCTAGCTGGTCATAGCTGCGAACCCGGTGTCTTTTGCGAACAGCGAGCTATAGCTAGGGACCCAAACAATAACAAAGTTGATTAAAGATAGGTAGGTAAATTCACATCCCCCTACCTCACCACACGACACTCACGTTCCTACTATAAGCTCACCGCGCGACCACTTGCAGGGCGGAGCCTCAAAAGGCAGATCTCGCGAACGGGCATTTCAAAACAATAACATCCCAAATGACACTAGCTAGACGTCCGATGATTAAAAACAAGGCGGACCGGAAATTTCCTGTCCAAGGAAATGCGTTAGATTTTGAAATTATGATGAAAAATAGGCAGCGGGGACTGGGGCGAGGGGAGGCCTATAAGAGGCCGGTGCGGGGAGAGAAGAGTTCTCTTGGCATAAAAGTCTAAATCTGAAAGAACAGAAAATAAGAACAATAAGAGGTATAGTTAAAAAGTGGAAGTTCAAAAACAATAGAAGGTACGAAAAGTAGAGTCGGTGTGCACTCCAGGAAGTGAAGCGAGTGAGTGACACTCCGAGGCCCGTCGACAAAGAAGAAATAGAACAGGCGAGAGATTAAAATCGAAACAGAAATAACCAGTACGCAGTGATGGAAATATTAAATCATAAAAATTTTGTTAGTTCATAAGTTAGATTGCATAGGTGCGTAGGATTAATTTAGATGATCCAACGAGTACTCTCCAATAAAATAGTATTAAGGGAATAAGTTTAAGCATAAAGAGAAAGTGCATCGAACGAAGAGTGAAATAAGAAAAATAGTGTGGATTTAACACCTGCACTAGAGACAGAAATTGCCCGTTTGTGTGAGTGGAAGTAAGACCGAAAGAGAGTGAAACGAGAGTAAGTGAGAAAGAATTGTACACAGAGTTGATACACTCTGTCCAAGCAGTGAGCGAATGCGTGCGGCGGTGTATGTGCGGGTAACGAGGCAATACCAAGGCATCGACACGTAACCGAAGTTCGAGCCCGAGAATACCGAGAATTTGTGCTCAAATAATAAGAAATAACGTAGAAATAATCACTGGAATTCCCGAATTTCGATGCAGAGTAGAATATAGAATTAGGAGATGTTAGAGAATAGAGATAGGTAGAATTAAGTGCATAGTATTAAGCGGTACATATAAGCAGATAGAGTATAAGGCATAGAATTAAATCGAGTAAATTATAATCACAGTCTAAACGGGAATCGCCCGACTGGATAAGTGGAAAAGAGAAGGAGAGAGAAAGCGAAATAAGAGTGAAAGAGAAAGAATTGTAAATAAAGTTAATACACTCTATTGAAGGAGCGAGTGCGAAGCAAAATAGCTAGTGGTGTGGTATATCGGTGCACCGAGTATACAGTAATACCGCTATACGAGGAGAACAATAGACTCCCGAGGATACCGAGAATTGATGCGCAAATAAGACGAAATGATAAGAAAATAATCGTCGGAACGTCCGAAATGAAATGCAAAATTCAGGATAATCGAGGCCGGAAACTGTAAAATAACTTGTATAGAATAATTTCTTTTATTAATAAACCCGAATTCTCACTCACCTCGAAGTCTAAAAATCAATTAGTCCTGTGTCGAGCCCGAACTCCCACGATAAATAAAAATTATTGATAACGATATAAAAATTACCGTTACAACATAACATATATAATATATATCGCATACATATTCAAATATAAGTTTCTATAGTGAATTTAATTCTTCGAAGTGAAATAACATACTGCCAGTAAGTAAACTGAAAATATTTTTACTAAAAATATATACCACGTCGATTAATTATACTATTAAAATATTTTGAGGTTGTGAATCGTTTTCATGAAAAATATCTCTCAAATAAAAAACTAAAAATAATTATTTTCAATTAATTTTTAAATATTTGATTAAAAAACTTTCTCATTAAAATCAATTTATTTAACTGAAAAATGTAATTGTTCAAAACACATTGTTCAGCTATACGCTTAGTATGGCGTTTTTGTGTTGTAAACCACTTCTATGAAAGATAACAATTTCAAACAGATTCATTAGAAGTTCATTAATGATATACAAAATCATTACAAAAAACTGAAATTTAATATTTTTAACTGATTATTGACTATCTTTATACAAAAAAATCAACTTTTCCAAATAAATTAATGATTTCTCAAGGTTAATTATTTTACAATGGGAATAATGATATTGACAAATTGAAAAATAATTTGATTGAAATAATTCAAAAAATGACATCTTGGCTTCATATATTGTTACGTCCCGGGAGTTGAAATTGAATTTTTAAAAACTAAACGCTAACTCACGCGGAGGACGGTTGACAGATAAACAAGGGGTGGTCTCCAGTTTAAACAGGAATGGGCCTATTAGGGATGGAGACCGCGTCTGATCCGGATAATCTTGAAGGGGGCAGATATAATTTTGTGTATATATATGTATATATGTTCTTACCTTTCTTCTTCTTCCTCAAGTGCAGAACAAAGACCTCAACAGCAGGACGAGCGAACGAACGTAGCGGGTCGAGTTATTCGAGGGTGACCAACAGGATACCGCAAGGCTGGATGATTTCGACAGATTCCAACGATGGCGATGATGGTTGCTCGAAGATCCAATGACCAGAAGATTTCACGATGTTGAAGTTTAAGCGGACGGAAGAAACGATTCTGGGTTTAGTCGCGACGTTTGACTTCGAAGCGTACGGTAGTTCTTTAGCGCAGACAACGAGGTTTGATTTAGTAGGAATGTTCAACTTATTGTGTCCCCTAAGACGAGCCGGAGAACCGCAGCTTTCTGCAAGGAGGCGACGAATTTGATACTTCCACCCAGCCCTTCGTCTTCCCATTTAATAGAGGAATGGCGAGGATCTGAGCAGGACTTTAGATCGTGCAGTAGGGATGCACTGACCGGATGATGATCGGGAGTAATTTAAGAAGGAGTAGGTCGTGCAGTAGGGATGCACTGACCGGATGAGATGGACGGAAACCCAATGTACGAAGGTATGCGTAAAGGGGGCTTCCAAAGGTAAGGAGGTTTGGAAAATTATAATAATGATGAACGAATCGAGATGAAGGGTTGTTTGAAACAATTAACACTGATTAGAAATTTGCAGATATAAAAATGATTATAAATCGATGTATATTGAAACACTAGAAATCGGTACAACACTGGATTATTCTTAGTTATTATTTACGCGGCAATTCTGGACGCGGAGTCTCGGTAAGTTACGCGGAACATATTCTTGTCAACACATTTTATGTCGCCTGTCTGCTCTTTGCGTAGGACAGGATATTCCCGGTTTTATATTCGAACTCGCGACGGATTTACAGACCTTTTAATGCTTAAAGACCGATTCGTATAGTACGGTGTGTGTTAAAAAGTGTTACTCGTGCGAAGGTGTCGATGAGACTGACGCTCGCTGCGTCGATGCAGACCTCCGCGGGTCCGCCGCTGGTGGGGAGCGCTTCAGCGCCCCCTCCTCTTTGACGCATGCGCGCGGTACTTTAGTGGGGAGTGCTGGAACGCTCCCTCCCACTCGTGGTGCTTACGCGTTGGCAACAATACGTTGAAGGATAAGCACGCAGACATAATATGCTGACTATGCATCCGGTGCGATAACAAGTGCGCAGACATACCATGCTGACCATGCATCCGGTGCGATAACAAGTGCGCAGACATACCATGCTGACCATGCATCCGGTGCGATAACAAGTGCGCGAACATAATATGCTGACTATGCATCCGGTGCGATAGTAGTCCCTTCATACATTGTTAGAATATATCGTTGAGCAAACTATATGACAAAGAATTATTATATTGCTAAGAAATGTATATTCAATGAAATAAACGTTCTTGTGATTCGAGATATTATGATTATTAACATGTATATGTGTAAAATAAATGTTTTAAATTAAATATTAGTGTAAACAATGTTTACGACAAATGAACACTTGAATATTAGGGTAATTAGCATTTATGCTAATTGAATGCATGAAAAGGTATTAAACGAATAAGTGAATATTTAGTTTGTCAAACTATTAAAGAAATGTAAATGTTTAATAAGTATTTAAATTGTGAATAAGGATATTTATCTTGTAGAATAAACAAATGTTCAAAATACAACGTATGAGTAAATGAATATTAAATTAAATAATATTTGTAGCGAACGGATTACCGGGTATTACGCAAATAATGTTAAATATTAAACGTGTTTATTGTGAATGATAATTATAACGATTTGATAATTAAAATATTGTTCGTAGTAATTAGACAAGCGAATCATTAGTGAAAACTAATATTTATAACCATTGATAAATGCATATTAAAGTAAACAATATTTATAATAAATGCGTAAACAATTATTATTTGAATAAGGAATATTTAGTGTAAATAATGCTTATATGGTACCAGAATAAATGAAGGATTTCTATGAATATTGTTTATTTCAATTATATTCTTGTATTATACGTAGTTAGACCGACGACGTCACATCTCCCCCCTTTTAGTCGGAAGCTGTGCCAAGGCTCTGCTGACGAGAGGCGAATAGCCTAGCAGAAAGTCGTGGGTCTACGCCTGATAATTCGATTGTCTCTGGTTGCTGCTGTATTTCTGGGTGTATGGGAATCCTCACTTCATTTGGTGTATGCGGTTCGTTGATTTCGACGTCCTTGGATGCTGCTCGGTCCTTGTGAGCCAGGGTCACAAGTAGGTTGGTAACTGAACTCCACACGGCTCCGATGAGGTGAATGCTCCATCCGTACAGAGAGTGCAGAGCATATCCGTGTATGAACGTGTCAATTACAAGTTTGATTAACCTGAAAATCAGGAAAAGTCCGATGACACCTGCGCTTGCGGTGCCAAATTTAAGGAAGATCCCCCACATCTTGTCGGCTGCGTTTTCGGCTATGTGATTTAGCGTGTTTTCGTCCATTAGTCCTCGGATGGAGATGCTTCCAGAGGGTACATGGTATCCGATTGACCCCCGAGCCAGATGATTCAGGAGTGCTGGTTTCTCGGCTGGAAACATAATTCGTTCTCGTAGCTTGTCGATGTCGGATTCCGTGTAGATTCCGCTGATCGCTAAATTTCCCGCGGAGACGTATCTCCAGGTTGGCTTCATTGTTGGTTGTAGTATCTGCGGCGGTATAACCTCTATCGGGTGTGGCGAGAGTCGGTACCAACTTCCTTCGATGTTGTATTCTGCCGGAAGCATGGAGTTGCATTCGACTTGCGTTCCGGTCTTTACTAGCATCCTCGAGGTAGTGGTCAAAAAGAGCGAACTGTTGCGGTAGGTGACTGGTACTTCGTGATAACATTCGTTAGTTTTCCTGAGCTGACACTGGATGGTGATACATTTGACAATGTGTGCGACTTCTCCTGCGACCACAGCCATATATCCGGGTCCTTTCATTATCGTGTAGGCGAATTTTTCGGGTAGTATGGCTGCTGTGGTGAGTGCGTTCTGCATCACCCTCCTCTCTAGGTTACAACGTTGAGTGAGTACGTCGTGGTAAAGGCTCTTCATTTGTGAACGCACATGTTTTTCAACGTAGACGAACTTGGAATTTATATATGAAAAGATGTCTAGGTTGCTGACTGAAATTTTCTTCTTCGCTGCGGGCGACTGTCCCCTTTCGGTTTCGAAAATGAATAGCTTTGGGTGTTCGGTCCTAATGAGCGTGTATCCGCAGACTTGGTACTCTGATCGTTTCGCTAGCGCGAATGTGGTCGAGTCCGTTTGCAGGGTGTATACGTCTGGTGTAGGAATTCCGTTTTCTTTCGATTCTAATTTTGTTGCCATGCCCTCGTAGAGCACGTCGTACTGTCCAAGACTACAGGACTCGGTGGGTGCTATCTTCCAAAAAGCGCTGTTTCCATTAGTGTCGATGCAGCTGCCGTCAGAGAGCATGCACTGCGTCCCGGATTGGAGTACTATTCTTCCAGCCTTCAGGTCGACGGTGGCATGGTAGTTGTACAGGGAAATTTTTACTGATGCTTGTACGACGGCGTTGTCCCAAGTCCCATACGGGTCGCTGTACTGAGTTCCAGAACAAGCCCCGTCGTTGGTGATCGATCCGCCCATGGTAATGCTTCTTGATGTAGTTTCGTTTCGATGTAATCCGATAATTTCGGACGCGAAGCTGAGCTTCGTCATTCCCGTTTCTTGGAGACGTTGACAAGATTTTTCGTCGAAGTCATGCAAGTACGTCTGGTGGCCTCCTTGCACGATTGAATTGTGCGAGCTCATCCCGCAGTGATAGATAGTTCGATCGATTTCTACCTTGCACTGGATGACCTCGGTTGCTTCAAATTCGGAAATCTGGAGTAGTTGTATGTAGACGGGTTTTGACAGTGGCTCCGACATCGGAATCGTGCACCCTCCAACGTCGTTCAAAGATATTGTCGTAATATTCATCGTGGACCCTCCACAATCGTACCCAATTAGTGCGGAGATTGATCGTGCAAAGAGCATGAACACTACAGTAGTCGCAATAATCTTCGTAATAATTCCTGATGTCGTTTTATATTTCTGTTTTCGTATATGCGGGTGACTTGCTGGTCCGTTTTGGATGTTGTCGACCTCGTCCGTAGTCGTTACAGCTGATGTCGGTGGTGTTATCGGAGGTAAAGGTTTCCTGCAGGCTAGGTACTGGTGAAAATGTAGATGGAAGGCGTTGTTGTCCCACGGGAAAGTGTACGCTTTGGTTTCGAAAATTAGCGAATCCACGTCGGCCATTGGGACGTTCTTCGTTCCTTTCCTCCGTCTGTCCTTAATTTTGAATATAGCACGTTCTTGGTTGTAGAACATTACGTCGCCATAGACAAGCATGTCTCTGCGTTGGTTTACGTAGCGAATAACAAAATTTTCAAAGGTAATCCACCCTTTTGGCGTTTGGTGTTTCCTTGGTAGGGCCATTCTTATCGTGTATCGTTTCTTTCTGCAACAAAAGTAATTTTACTGTCGCAATTTAGTCAAGCGTAGTTTGTTCGTGTGTACTACTCTATTTTGACTTCGATATTTAATTTTAACATTTCCGCCAGATAACATTTCGACGACTCGACAAGGTTCGGTGTACTGATCGCCGAATTTTCCGTCCTTCGGCTCCTTCAACATGACAACCATGTCGCCGACACCAAAATTCTGCGGGTTGATTCTCTTGTCGTAATACTTCTTTGATTTGTGCTTTGCTGCGGTTAGGTTGGCGGCTGCCAATTCTTGGAGTCCCTGGATCCTTTCAAACAAATTCTTCAGGTATTCTGTGTACGTCGGGTTGGAGTGTTCCTCTACATGCACGTTGCTCGATGGTAGTCGGGCGAGTCTCCCGAACACCAGCTCGAATGGAGTGAAGCCGGTTCCCTCGTGCTGACTCGTATTGTACGAGAATGTCGCCATGTCGAGGAACTCGTCCCAGTCGTTGTTTTTGTCCACATATTGTTTGAGGTATTCGATAAGTACGTGATGTGAACGCTCGATAGAGCCGTTCGTTTGAGGATGGAATGCAGTAGTGGTAAAAAGTCGGATCTTGAACTTCTTTGCTATTGCCTTCATCAAGCTGGAACAGAAGTTGCTTCCCTGGTCCGTCAGAATTGCCTTCGGTGCGCCGAAGTGTGCGATGAAAGATCCGCAGAGTGCGTCGGCGATATCCACTGACATTATTCTTCCGAGAGGGATCGCCAACGAGTATTTTGTCAATAGGTCTTGGATTGTGAGAATGTAGGTGTTTCCTCTTCTGGTGGTTGGAAGTGGGCCTACGATGTCCATTGCTATCTTGTCGAAAGCGTTACCTGGTGTGTCCGTGATGACCATTGGTTGCTTGGTCTTGATGCGGACGAGCTTTTTAAGTTGGCAACCTCGGCAACGTTGGATGTACTCCTGCACATCGGTTTTCATGTTTCTCCATGCGTAGCGTTCCCTGATGCGTTTGAAGGTTTTGGTAACACCTTTGTGACCCCCAATCGGAGAATCGTGCGCTTCCTGGATGATCTCTTGTCGATCGTTGGGTGATGGTATCGTTACAAGTTGTTTATAAATTGTTAGCAGCAAAGGAGAATTTGACAGATAATTCTGGATGCTTCGTTGTATGTCTGGCCACTGGATGCCATCTATACTTTCTGTTCTAGCTACACTGAGCGAGTTTGATCCTAGTTCTGTTATAACGTCTCTGAGTGACTCTAACGCCTCGTGCAGGTCTTCTACCGATGTGAGTGCTCTAAGATCATTTTTAATTGGTAAGGCTATAACGAGTTTAGCACCGTTGTGAGCTACTTTCGCTCGAAGCAAGCTTAAATCTTTGAATTGAGGTAAGGTATCGGTGGATGCCAAATCTTTAGCACCCTCATCGATAGGTTGACCTTTAATGGTAATAAATATTAATACGTTATCTCTACACATGGATAGTCTATCTCTAGATTCTTCAATTTTTAACTCTTCGATTACCTTTTCTTTTCTTACAGGTAGCTTGAAAGGAAAAGTTGCTCGATTAAATATATCGCTTTCCGCTTCAGACTCGTCTGAGGAATCGTTATCGCTAATGTCGCTGCCGGGAAGATCGGGCGACAGGGATCTTTCGTCATCGTCCTTTTCACTTAAAGGTAAGTCTACCGAATCAGCGGGCGTTTGAAAAACGTCGTCCTCTATAGACGTGCTAGGTCTTGGTTGAGGATCACGATCTTCTTCGTGATTGTTTGCAAAGTCGGCCGGCTGTTTAGGTATGCTAGTGCTAAGATCTTTATTTTTATCGCTACGGGGGCGGTTCTCGAATTCAAGTGTCTCGCCTTCGGAGCTTGAGTTGTTTAATCTACGTTTCTTATTTGTACGTTTGTCCTTATTTTTATTACTATGTGGACGACTCTCGAATATAAACGTTTCGTCTTCTGAGCTCGTGCTGTTTAGTCTTTTCAGTGGAGTTACGACCAAAACCGATCTGTCAGGCGGATTTCGTGACAACGCGTCGGCGTTTGCGTTTGCGCGCCCTGGCTTATAGACAATTTTATATTGGTAATTCTCTAGCTTAAGACGCCAATGAACTAAACGGTTGGCTGGGTCCTTGACGGAGTGGAGCCATACCAACGGCCTGTGGTCTGTAATAAGAGTGAACTCTCTTCCATAAACATAATGGCGAAATTGTGATACGCTGTAAACTATTGCTAGTAATTCTTTCTCGATTGTCGAATATCTTTCTTCGGCCTCGGACAGAGTTCTAGATGCGTAGGAAATTGGTCTGTCGCTGCCTACTTTGCCTTGACTGATAACTCCGCCAATAGCTACGTTTGAAGCATCGGTCGTTATTATAAATGGTTGTGTAAAATCAGGGTACTGGAGTACCGGTTCCGAACAAAGAGCATTTTTTAGTTTTTGAAAAGCCTCTTCTTGAGACTGCGTCCATTTGAAAATTGATCCCTTCTTAAGCAATTGAGTTAACGGTCTTGAAATTCCGGAAAAGTTTTCAATGAATCTACGGTAATATCCAGCCAAGCCCAAAAATTGTTTAATTTTTGTGGGGCTTGTTGGTTGTGGGTAATTTCGAACGGACTCTAGTTTTTTCGGATCGGGTCGTACTCCGTCCTTACTAATGACATGGCCTAAATAAGCGACTTCTTTGCGAAGGAACTCGCATTTGTCAGGCTGCAATTTCAGGTTGGCTTTACTTAGTCGTACTGCTAATTTTCGAATTTTTATTTCATGTTCCTGAAGGGAACTCGCATATATGACAATGTCGTCTAAATATACAAAAAGTTCTGTGCCTTGTAAACCACACAGTACTCTGTCCATGAGTCTTTGGAAAGTGGCCGGTGCGTTCTTGAGCCCAAATGGCATTCTGTTAAATTGATAATGTCCAAAAGGTGTGGAAAAAGCGGTTTTATGGGCATCGTCGGGATGCACTTTTATCTGGTGAAATCCGCTAGCTAAGTCAAATACCGAAAAATATTTTGCACTGCCAAGTTGGTCCAGGATTTCTGTAATATTTGGGAGTGGGTACGCATCACCCACTGTTTTCTCATTCAAGCCTCTGTAGTCGATCACCATGCGCCACCGAAGCTTCCCGTGAGAATCAGTCTTTTTGGGGACGATCCACAGGGGTGAGCTGTAGGGTGATTCCGATGGTTCTATAATTCTATTATCAATCAAATCTCCTACTTGCTTCGTTATTTCGTCCTTATGGGCGGGAGGGAAGCGATATTGGCGAGTAAAAACTGGTTGGTCGTCTGTAGTAACAATTTTATGTTGTATCATGTCAGTAGAATCTAATTGTTCTCCGGGTATATGAAACAAATGAAACGTGTCCACTAAAATATTATCAATGCTCGTTAGTTCCTCATCATTCAAATGATCGAGCCTAAGGAGCTCTTTTACTTTAGCTATGCGCGGATGGCTTTCGTTTACATAATTCCTTATAGATTTTACTTGACTTGTGATTTTTTTACCTTGAGACAGATCCGTTCTCTCGTTATTAACAGAAAATTCGTAAAGCGTGACTGTAGGTACTGTAAGCTCGAGATCTTTCGTGGTCGTATTGAACGCCTTGAGGTATGCTACGCCGTTAGTTTGCGTAACGATGGCTTCGCCTGCGTAGACTCCTTCACCACAATTTAATCTAGGGAGATATCCTTCACCTAAATCGGAATTTCTCACGCGTACATGGTAGATCGCCGAAGAACGAGCAGGGATCACTACTGTTTCGCGGTTTTTAAATGGAAGTTGACCGTGTTTCCAGGTGACTGCTTCTCTGTCATAGTCGATCGCGGCTCTATTGTTAACGTGGAATTCCGACCCTAGTATCGCGTCTTGTTGAATGAGAAACGAGTTATCCACTACGTGAAATTCGCAATTGGTATCTTGAATGTCAATGAAGGTGGAACCAATAGTAAAAACTGGCTCTTCTGAGATTCCTTGTAGTTGCAAAATATCATTTGAATCGACAGGTACCTCCGGTTTTAGCGCTTTTTGCTTAATTAGGTTTGGATCCGCGCCGGAGTCTACCAAAAAGTCGGATTTATTAATCAGTTGAGATGATTCTACTTCAACAGTTGGAACAAAAGAGCGAGTTTTTATTCGGACGTTTGCGGTTCGCACGTTTCGTGCGCTATAACTCGGACTGGGCGCTCTGGGAATCGCTCCGCTCGACTCGCGCCGGGGTTCGTCGAACGTCGCTGCCCGTTTCCCGAATTTGACGGTGAATCGCGTTGCTTGTCGTCTCGTTGTTTGGTGTAACAGTTGTCCACCGCGTGACCGGTCCTATTGCAATACGCGCATTTCGGTCTCGGATCATCGCGTGGAGAATTGAACAAAGGTTTAGGCGTTGCCTCGGTGCGAGTTGGCTTCTTATCCGGATGTTTGAGCCAGCAATTCTCGGAACCGTGACCCTGCCTGTTACAATAATCGCATTGAATTTTACCACGCTGTACGGTGTTCACGTCCGTGGGTGGTGAATATCGGGTTTCAGGGCGCGTCTCCCTGAATCTGGTTCTATCGCGTTCTATTTCTTTTTCAACCCGAATCGTGACTGTAAACGCGCTATAAAGATCGTTATAGCCCTCCGAACGAAGGCGTAATCGAAAGTCGGGTGGTAAGCCCGTGACGAAGCACTCCAATGCTTCGTTCTCCAGATTTCGAATATGAATTTGCGAAAGCGGCTCTCCGGCCTTACCTGTTTCGGCATCGATGATAGCAGAATGCAGGTCCTTGACTCGGCTGATGTAGTCTATCGCGTGCTCGGACCTACCTTTGTTGATATTTCCAAGTTCTCCCCTGTATTGATTCAAAGATTTAGCGCAACCAAACAAAGTTTTAAGTCGTTCCGTGAACTCGGCGACTGTGACGAATGGATCATCCTCCATTGCCGTGTAGGCACGGCCCTTCAACTTGTTCCGCAGGAGGCGGGTGACCGTTGGTTCCAACGTAGGAGAGAACATGTCTTTGACTCGTTTGCATGCTCTCGCAAATTTTAATACAGGAATATTATCTCCCGTAAAGATCGGTACGGATTCAAGAACGTCTTTAAATTGCAAATGTGGATTAGGTAATGCTACATTTACATACGGTTGGGGCATATTATTTTCGTTATTGTCGTTGCTTCTTGTTGGAGGAGGAGGAATCCATTGAGCCTGAGAAGCGTTAGTTTGAACTGTCGATCGCAAATCTACCACGTCCTTTTTTAAGCAATTGAAATCTTTGAGCAAATCTCTTAGCAAGTTTTCGATGCGGGAAGGCTCGTTTCTTCCTATTTGTGACGCTTCGGTACTCGTGAATTCAGATCCTAATTGTTTGTTCGCTAATTCTGTTTCTGCGGCTTGGATTTGTGCGAGCCGTTCCTTCTCACGTTCTAACATTTCTACTTCGCGTTTTTGCAATGCGCTGTAACGCTCTTGACTCTCTATTTCTTTAGTACGAATAGCTTCCTCCTGCTCCTGTAAACGTTGCTGTTTCTTAGCTAACTGTTCGAGTAGGGTTTTTATTTCCTCTTCCGAGAGGGATTTGTGTTTGGCACTACGAGTGTCCATTTCGGAAATTAATTATTAGAAAACGTTATTTAATATGTGCGCCTTGCACGTGTGACGTCGTCGGTCTAACTACGTATAATACAAGAATATAATTGAAATAAACAATATTCATAGAAATCCTTCATTTATTCTGGTACCATATAAGCATTATTTACACTAAATATTCCTTATTCAAATAATAATTGTTTACGCATTTAGTATAAATATTGTTTACCTTAATATGCATTTATCAATGGTTATAAATACTAGTTTTCACTAATGATTCGCTTGTTTAATTATTGCGAACAATATTTTAATTATGAGATCGTTATAATTATCATTCACAATAAACACGTTTAATATTTAACATTATTTGCGTAATACCCGGTAATCCGTTCGCTACAAATATTATTTAATTTAATATTCATTTACTCATACGTTGTATTTTGAACATTTGTTTATTCTACAAGATAAATATCTTTATTCACAATTTAAATACTTATTAAACATTTACATTTCTTTAATAGTTTGACAAACTAAATATTCACTTATTCGTTTAATACCTTTTCATGCATTCAATTAGCATAAATGCTAATTACCCTAATATTCAAGTGTTCATTTGTCGTAAACATTGTTTACACTAATATTTAATTTAAAACATTTATTTTACACATATACATGTTAATAATCATAATATCTCGAATCACAAGAACGTTTATTTCATTGAATATACATTTCTTAGCAATATAATAATTCTTTGTCATATAGTTTGCTCAACGATATATTCTAACAATGTATGAAGGGACTACTATCGCACCGGATGCATAGTCAGCATATTATGTTCGCGCACTTGTTATCGCACCGGATGCATGGTCAGCATATTATGTTCGCGCACTTGTTATCGCACCGGATGCATGGTCAGCATGGTATGTCTGCGCACTTGTTATCGCACTGGATGCATAGTCAGCATATTATGTCTGCGTACTTATCCTTCAACGTATTGTTACCAACGCATAAGCACCACGAGTGGGAGGGAGCGTTCCAGCACTCCCCACCAAAGTCCCGCGCGCATGCGTCAAAGAGGAGGGGGCACTGAAGCGCTCCCCACCAGCAACGGACCCGCGGAGGTCTGCATCGACGCAGCGAGCGTCAGTCTCATCGACACCTTCGCACGCGTAACACCTTTTAACACACACCGTACTATACGAATCGGTCTTTAAGCATTAAAAGGTCTGTAAATCCGTCGCGAGTTCGAATATAAAACCGGGAATATCCTGTCCTACGCAAAGAGCAGACAGGCGACATAAAATGTGTTGACAAGAATATGTTCCGCGTAACTTACCGAGACTCCGCGTCCAGAATTGCCGCGTAAATAATAACTAAGAATAATCCAGTGTTGTACCGATTTCTAGTGTTTCAATATACATCGATTTATAATCATTTTTATATCTGCAAATTTCTAATCAGTGTTAATTATTTCAAACAACCCTCCATCTCGATTCGTTCATCATTATTATAATTTTCCAAACCTCCTTACCTTTGGAAGCCCCCTTTACGCATACCTTCGTACATTGGGTTTCCGTCCATCTCATCCGGTCAGTGCATCCCTACTGCACGACCTACTCCTTCTTAAATTACTCCCGATCATCATCCGGTCAGTGCATCCCTACTGCACGATCTAAAGTCCTGTTCAGATCCTCGCCATTCCTCTATTAAATGGGAAGACGAAGGGCTGGGTGGAAGTATCAAATTCGTCGCCTCCTTGCAGAAAGCTGCGGTTCTCCGGCTCGTCTTAGGGGACACAATAAGTTGAACATTCCTACTAAATCAAACCTCGTTGTCTGCGCTAAAGAACTACCGTACGCTTCGAAGTCAAACGTCGCGACTAAACCCAGAATCGTTTCTTCTGTCCGCTTAAACTTCAACATCGTGAAATCTTCTGGTCATTGGATCTTCGAGCAACCATCATCGTCATCGTTGGAATCTGTCGAAATCATCCAGCCTTGCGGTATCCTGTTGGTCACCCTCGAATAACTCGACCCGCTACGTTCGTTCGCTCGTCCTGCTGTTGAGGTCTTTGTTCTGCACTTGAGGAAGAAGAAGAAAGGTAAGAACATATATACATATATATATATACAAAATTATATCTGCCCCCTTCAAGATTATCCGGATCAGACGCGGTCTCCATCCCTAATAGGCCCATTCCTGTTTAAACTGGAGACCACCCCTTGTTTATCTGTCAACCGTCCTCCGCGTGAGTTAGCGTTTAGTTTTTAAAAATTCAATTTCAACTCCCGGGACGTAACACACGTGATTTGAAGCGAGTTAATTAGAGTTTGATAATCGAAAATTCCTTTAAACGAAGTTTTGAATTTGATGAGCGATCTTTTATGAATTTTAAATGATTTTAAACAGTATTATCCGAATACAGACAGTGTATCCCACCGCTGTCACCAGAAAAGTTAACCTGTTACGTCCCGGGAGTTGAAATTGAATTTTTAAAAACTAAACGCTAACTCACGCGGAGGACGGTTGACAGATAAACAAGGGGTGGTCTCCAGTTTAAACAGGAATGGGCCTATTAGGGATGGAGACCGCGTCTGATCCGGATAATCTTGAAGGGGGCAGATATAATTTTGTGTATATATATGTATATATGTTCTTACCTTTCTTCTTCTTCCTCAAGTGCAGAACAAAGACCTCAACAGCAGGACGAGCGAACGAACGTAGCGGGTCGAGTTATTCGAGGGTGACCAACAGGATACCGCAAGGCTGGATGATTTCGACAGATTCCAACGATGGCGATGATGGTTGCTCGAAGATCCAATGACCAGAAGATTTCACGATGTTGAAGTTTAAGCGGACGGAAGAAACGATTCTGGGTTTAGTCGCGACGTTTGACTTCGAAGCGTACGGTAGTTCTTTAGCGCAGACAACGAGGTTTGATTTAGTAGGAATGTTCAACTTATTGTGTCCCCTAAGACGAGCCGGAGAACCGCAGCTTTCTGCAAGGAGGCGACGAATTTGATACTTCCACCCAGCCCTTCGTCTTCCCATTTAATAGAGGAATGGCGAGGATCTGAGCAGGACTTTAGATCGTGCAGTAGGGATGCACTGACCGGATGATGATCGGGAGTAATTTAAGAAGGAGTAGGTCGTGCAGTAGGGATGCACTGACCGGATGAGATGGACGGAAACCCAATGTACGAAGGTATGCGTAAAGGGGGCTTCCAAAGGTAAGGAGGTTTGGAAAATTATAATAATGATGAACGAATCGAGATGAAGGGTTGTTTGAAACAATTAACACTGATTAGAAATTTGCAGATATAAAAATGATTATAAATCGATGTATATTGAAACACTAGAAATCGGTACAACACTGGATTATTCTTAGTTATTATTTACGCGGCAATTCTGGACGCGGAGTCTCGGTAAGTTACGCGGAACATATTCTTGTCAACACATTTTATGTCGCCTGTCTGCTCTTTGCGTAGGACAGGATATTCCCGGTTTTATATTCGAACTCGCGACGGATTTACAGACCTTTTAATGCTTAAAGACCGATTCGTATAGTACGGTGTGTGTTAAAAAGTGTTACTCGTGCGAAGGTGTCGATGAGACTGACGCTCGCTGCGTCGATGCAGACCTCCGCGGGTCCGCCGCTGGTGGGGAGCGCTTCAGCGCCCCCTCCTCTTTGACGCATGCGCGCGGTACTTTAGTGGGGAGTGCTGGAACGCTCCCTCCCACTCGTGGTGCTTACGCGTTGGCAACAATACGTTGAAGGATAAGCACGCAGACATAATATGCTGACTATGCATCCGGTGCGATAACAAGTGCGCAGACATACCATGCTGACCATGCATCCGGTGCGATAACAAGTGCGCAGACATACCATGCTGACCATGCATCCGGTGCGATAACAAGTGCGCGAACATAATATGCTGACTATGCATCCGGTGCGATAGTAGTCCCTTCATACATTGTTAGAATATATCGTTGAGCAAACTATATGACAAAGAATTATTATATTGCTAAGAAATGTATATTCAATGAAATAAACGTTCTTGTGATTCGAGATATTATGATTATTAACATGTATATGTGTAAAATAAATGTTTTAAATTAAATATTAGTGTAAACAATGTTTACGACAAATGAACACTTGAATATTAGGGTAATTAGCATTTATGCTAATTGAATGCATGAAAAGGTATTAAACGAATAAGTGAATATTTAGTTTGTCAAACTATTAAAGAAATGTAAATGTTTAATAAGTATTTAAATTGTGAATAAGGATATTTATCTTGTAGAATAAACAAATGTTCAAAATACAACGTATGAGTAAATGAATATTAAATTAAATAATATTTGTAGCGAACGGATTACCGGGTATTACGCAAATAATGTTAAATATTAAACGTGTTTATTGTGAATGATAATTATAACGATTTGATAATTAAAATATTGTTCGTAGTAATTAGACAAGCGAATCATTAGTGAAAACTAATATTTATAACCATTGATAAATGCATATTAAAGTAAACAATATTTATAATAAATGCGTAAACAATTATTATTTGAATAAGGAATATTTAGTGTAAATAATGCTTATATGGTACCAGAATAAATAAAGGATTTCTATGAATATTGTTTATTTCAATTATATTCTTGTATTATACGTAGTTAGACCGACGACGTCACAATATAAATAAAAATTGTGAAAAAATGAAAAAAAAATTTGAATTAAATATTTAATTTGCAATAAAATAAAATTGAAAAATAATCATAATGATGTCGTTATAATTTTCTAAGTGAATAATTTGTTAATTCCAGAAATAGGTACAAATTCAGCAGAATACATGAGAATGTACAGGAAACGAAAACGTGAAGAGAAGTTGGTAGCAGGACGAGTGGAGCAGCGAAATATCGCTCGCACTAACACTCAACGTACGCGACATTTTAGAGCACGTGTTGCCAAATCAATTCTTAATTCTGCACCATCAACGAGTAGATTGGATAACATCAGAAGTATCGTTGATCATGCAACTTTAAGACCAGCGACATCGGCATTTCATGTGGGCCCATCGACTTCAACAGCAGCAGACGGCAACCCTATGGAAAGAGAAGCAACATCGGATATAGGTGAAGCACAGGATGCTGCATGTGATGAAGAAGAACAACAACAAGCAGTTAATTATTTTGAATATACAAAGCATGCCAAGACCCACGCTGAATTTAGAAAAAAATTCCTCGATAACACCTTCGGTGCAATATGCAGCGTATGCGATCGGTTATGGACTGAAATGGACCTAAGAGCACCACCACCGTGTTCAAAGGATACTCTTGCCGCTGATTTTCCTGACATGAATTTCGAAACTGCGCTCGTCTGTGGTACTTGTTACGTCTCACTACAAAAGAAGAAAATACCGACATTATCGAAATCGAACGGTTTTACTTATCCACCAAAGCCGGCTCACTCACCAATGCTTGATATAATCACGGAGCGCTTGATCCCACCAAGACTACCCTTCATGACGATCAGAAGGCTTCGACATAGCAATGGTCAGTACGGAATCCTTGGACAAGTTATAAACGTACCAGCATCAGAAGATAATATGGTTCAATTGCTTCCACGAGAACTTGATAATGATTATGCTATCAATGTCCATATAGCACGAAAAAAGATTCACAAAACCAATTATCTTATCGGATATGTAAAGAAGCGTGTCGTCAAAATTTGGCTTGAGTATTTAATGCAACAAGAACTGTACAAATTTTATAATATCACAGTTAATAACGCGTTCTTTTCAACTGACGAACAGCAAACAGCAGCCGCAGACCAACCGAGTCATGATGAGGTGAGCGAAGAGATCCGCATCGAAGAAAGTTTAACAGCTCAACAGCAGTCCTTGCTTTGGAATGAAAAAAAGTATCTTCGTATTGCTCCCGGAGAAAACACCATACCAAAATGCATTCTCTTTGATGAACATTGTGAAGAATTATCGTTTCCGTCCATCTATCTCGGCCAATTCAGAACTTTCAAAGAAGAACTTCGAGTGACTCCATTCATGATGGCAACAAGCGAGTTACGCAGGGCTGATCGTCGAGGCGTATATCCTACTCATTTGCTATATAATGCCATGAAAATTATGCGAATCCGCACTCGTGATTCACTTCAAATGTTTTTTAAGTTCATTGGCAAAAATAATACTATAACAAGAGCACAGATAGAATCAGAAGAATACGTACACGGATGTATTGAAGAGAATCTCGCATTTTTACGCCATATCCCCAACTCAGCGTATTACTCGGCTTCACGTAAGAAAGACCTGTTCGCGATGATTCGACAATTTGGTAAGCCAACATTCTTTCTTACAATAAGTGCTAATGAAATTGGATGGCCAAAACTACTCAAATTGCTATATAAAATTCGAAATAATGGTGCTGAAATTGATGATGAGGCAATTCGAAGGCTTCATTATAATGTTAAAGCTACATTAATCAACGAAGACTCCGTGATCTGTGCCATCCATTTTAACAAACTCGTCGATACTATAATGGGGATTATTCAATCGAAACGATATAGTCCATTCGGTGACAATTATGTTGTTCATTACTTCAAGCCTATCGAGTTTCAACATCGTGGCAGCCCTCATGCTCATCTACTGATATGGTTAAATAATGCACCTGTAAATGCCGTTGGTTCAGATATGTCAGCAGCTGTAAATTTAATAGATCGGTTAATATCCGTCTCACCAGAAAACACTTCTGGACACACGAAACTTCAAACCCATAAACATACGTTTACTTGTTACAAAGAAATACGTAGCGCTCGAGCACAACAATGTCGTTTCGAAGCACCATTCATGCCTAGCCGAACAACTGTAATTCTTATCCCAATGAGTGCCGATGATCCTCGAAGAAATGCGGTTGCAAAATTATACAAACGGATGTGGAAGTCACTTGAAGAGAACGACTATAGAGATATTGAACATTTCTTCGAAGAGCACAATATTACTTCGGATGATTTTTACTTGGATCTATTGCGAGTAGGAATTAACAGACCTAAGATTTTTATTAAACGGCAAACCAAACAGAGAAATGGATCAATCCGTTTAATCCATTCATATTAAACGTCCTTGGGTCGAACATTGATTTTCAATATATAACTGAGGAATACTCGTGTGCCGCATACGTAAACAAGACTAATCGTGGTATAAGTAATCTTCAATGTGAGATTATCAAAACGATGGATGAACATCTTGAGTTTGATTTCATGGAAATCACACGAAAGCTCAGTATTGACATACTTAACGCTGTTTAAATGACGAGTCAAGAAGCCGCTGGGTATTTGTTACGACTGCCAATGTCATACGGTTCGACCGTAGTCCTTTATCTACCAACAGTTTGGCCAATCGAACGACAACGGGTAAGGAAAGCAATGGAACAATTGGATAATGAAGAGATTGACAGTAATTCAACCAATGTCTGGAAGACAAATTGGTTTGAAAGATACGAAAAGCGGCCACCCGATCTTGAACAACTTACTTTGCCACAGGCTGCCGCATATTACACGATTAGTGATAATAACCAATGGAAACGACGCAAAACAGGTCCCCGAATACTTCTCTATCGTAATTACGATATGGTCGCTGAGGCTGACGAGTACAAGCGCGAAATGGCAACTCTGCATCTGCCTTTCCGTCATGAAGAAACGGAGATTCTAGCGGAGAGAAAATTTGTGCAGCTATATGATGAAATGGAGGTGATCATTTTACAACGGAGGAAAGAGTTAGAGTCAGAATTAGATATAGCCAAGACGATTGAAATTTGTAAACAAATGTGTATTGCTTTGGAAGAATCTGATATTGACAATGCTATGGCTGATTTGCTTGCCACACGCGTTGCGGAAGCTGATCCATTTGCTGAATTCTATGCTTATGCAAATGCAGAAATGAATGAAGATATGAGGTTAGCTTTACTCAGTCGTATTGGTCCTGTTGTTAAGAAGCGAGAGAACCTCATGCCAAAGGCAGAATTTAATAATCTTATGCGCATGTCTAACAGTCGACAAAAAAGCCTTATGATGCATGTCATTAGTACCCTTCTCGATCAAGATAGTGGTGAGCCACTTCAGATATTCCTTACGGGACCTGCAGGTTGTGGGAAAACGTTTGTAATTAAGTTACTAATGGAAATTTACAATCGCTTCTCCGACACGGATGGCTACACCAACGCATATCTCACATGTGCATCGACCGGCAAAGCCGCAGTAGCCGTCAATGGCTTGACTATTCACATTGCTCTGAAAATTTCTATTGGAAAAAATTTGCCTCTTTCAAATGAAGTTGTTCAGCAGTTTCGAACACTCTTCAAGTATGTTCGCTGCATTATTATCGACGAAATAAGCATGATGTCAGCGGAACTATTACAATAAGTCGACCGTCGCGTAAAGCAAATAACAGGAGAGTTCGAGAAAAACTTTGGTGGAATAGACGTATTTTTGATAGGAGACTTGAGACAGCTGCCGCCGGTTCGTGCAACGCCTATTTTTCAACAGATCAAAGCAAGTATTAGTGGCCCGACACTCTGGCGAGGGTTAAAATTCTACCAACTTAATCAAGTTATGCGTCAATCAAATGAGGAATTCTCGAGCGTACTTACGAAAATCGGCAACGGAGAAAAATTACAGGAGAACGAACAGAGAGTAATCGAGTCTCGATTTTTCAGCAGAGCAGAAGCAAACGAGCGATGCCCTGATGGAGTTAGACTGTTTTCAAGAAATCGAGACGTCGATGAATACAATATCACTGTACTTGGTTTGGCGCCGGATAAAATCGTTTCCATTTCTCATGACGTTTTTTCTGGAGGTCATGATGCTGAACAATTTGCATTTGTACGACAAAAGTTGCATAAAATGTCGCTGATGTATACAGGAGGCTTGCCCTATGAGCTCACACTTGTCGTCGGCCAGCCGTATTTAATCACGACTAATATCAACGTAGCTGACGGATTGTCAAATGGGACATATGGAACCTTAGCATTTGTTGAGCGAATCGAAAATGCGACTGAAGACGAAACATCTAAAGAAGGAGATGTAAAAAGACTCTGGATGAAATTTGTGGGTAATCCAAGGATAGGACAAAAGGCTAGACAAATCGCAGCGAAATACATGCAAGATAAGAACATACCCGCAAGACTTGTACCAATTGCTCGACGAACTTCAACAATTTACCTGAACAATAACAAAACTATCACTGCAAAACGGAATCATTTTCGTCTCACCCCTGCCTGTGCCATGACACTTCATGAATCGCAGGGTGGTACATTTGATAAAATTGTATATTCATACGAGAAAGGGCATGGCCAATCACTTGTATACGTAGCCTTATCACGAGTCACCAGTGTAGATGGCTTGTTCATAGTGTCACCGACTAATGATCCGGTATTCTATCATGGAGTTCGAGATGCCAATTCAACGGCTGCTCTACGAATAGAATTTGAGCCTTGTGCACAAATCCTCAACACACTTTCGTTCCGCATTTTCTCGCCACAAGATGTTTACACATCAATATCTCGAGTACTAACAGACTCGCTCATTTTTTTTCTACAGTTACTGTATGTTGATGAGGCCGGGAAATTTTCAAATGGCCCTTATAGCTTATCCACCTACAAGTACGTAAATGTGGGATGTTCCAGTGGTAAAGAAATACACACGCACCCGCTATTTTGAAAATGACGAATTAATCCTAAAAGATCCTAAAAACATTCATAGAGAGCTTTGGTTGCCAAGCGACATAACCCTACTCTTCGAAGAGCGGTGGGGGAGATCAACAAACGACGAGATATATTTGAATACACGATTGTAGATCCTTGCGAGAGCTCGGGAAACAAACTTGTAGATCTGGATTTTCACGAGCCCGTATCGAAATTCTCCACATGTTTTCTCTACAAATAGACCCTACTTTTGCCTCCTACAGAAGTCTCAATTAATTTCTTCTCTGTTCGATCCCGAACCCTAGTCTCTCTAGGATAATAAAATAAATAACAACGAAGAAATACCATTCCAGTAGTTGGTGACTTGATACGGTAATAGGAATTTTGTATAGAGAAACAATGTTTTACTGCATGGCACGAACTTGCTAGGAACTACAATCAAATTTTTTGCCGTCAAATTTATGTATATAAGATCGACGCTGCTTACGAAAAGTAGCACGATTCAAATTTCTTACGAAAACTAACACGTTTCTAATTCCACCGCGAAACCAATACGTTTCGATATTCGACGCGAAAACTAGCATATTTCGGCTTCTGCGACGAAAACTAGCACATTTCGATATTCGCCGCGAAAACTAGCATGGTTCGGCTTTTACCACGAAAACTAGCATGTTTCGGTTTTCATCGCGAAAACTAGCATGATTCGGCTTCTGCCGCAAAAAGTAGCATGTTTCGGCTTCCATCGCGAAAACTAGCATATTTCGATTTGCACTGGAAAAAGTAGTATATTTGCCGAACTAAATCGAATAAGATTCAGAACTTTCACAAATGTTTTAATAATTTTTTCGGGAGCACTATAAGGAATAAATTAAAAACATTAAGGGTGTATCGCCCGTACACTCTTAAACATTTATACTCGTTTTCTATTAAAAAATAATAACATTATTGAAAATACGATTTAACAAATTTACTGGTATCTTGGAGATCGCTATCGTCTAATATTCTCGAAAAAACTTGATTATGTTGCATAGGAATGATACCTCTGTCAAGTAAATGTAAATCTTTTTTTTTCCTTTTTTCCTTTTTTCCTTTTTTCCCAATTGAAACGAAAGAACATCATTCATATTTTTGTTTTTTTTTTAAGATTTTCATCTCCCGTCCTTCTTGATCGAAATCATATTTAACGCGGACTGTATCGACGTAAGGTTAAACGAATATTTCCCGAATACTCGCAATTTTAATTGGCGTCCAGTTAAACATTTTTGAGATTTCTAAAAAATCGTGAATTTCTGTTTGTGCTACTTCATTGACGGAGTAAGGCATTGTTGTTTTGGCCTCTTTCATAAGTGTGCACCATTATTGCTGTGTGTACACCGATTTGTTGCAAAAATACTTCGTCAATTTGGAGTAAAAAAGGATGTAAAAAAAACGTGTAGTCCAAAATGAGAAACAATTCCAGTGATACTGAAACGTGGTAATTTTCGCGGTGAAAGTCGAATCGTGATCGTTTTCGCGGTGAAAGACGAAACCTGCTAGTTTCCGTGTTAAAAGCCGAAACATGCTCGTTTTCGCGGCGAATATCGAAATGTGCTAGTTTTCGTAGCAAAAGCCGAAGCATGCTAGTTTTCGCGCTGATATCAAACGTGCTTGTTTTCGTAAGAAATCTGAAACATGCTAATTTTCGCGCTGATATCAAACGTGCTTGTTTTCGTAAGAAATCTGAAACATGCTTGTTTTCGTAAGCAGCGTCGATATAATCTTTGCTTAAAATGTAGAGTTTCAAATGTATATTCCATGAAATGTAATTTCAATTTCACTTTAAATTATGTAATTCATAAACATGTATGATAGTGCTTGTCTCAAGTTTTTTTCAATTACTGTGTTTCGTGGAGAATAATAATAAAACCATGAATATAAGTGAACGGGAAGAAAAGGAGAAAAACGAACACGAAAAATAAATGACATATTTTATCCTAGTAACAATGTGGGTGTCCAATGTATTTTTCTATGTTTTAAGTCAGGGTTATGTTTAACAATTTTAACCGATTGTTATAAAAATGTCATTACAAATTACCAAAGGGTGTAAAAACTTCGAAAAATAAAAAAATAATACACGAAAAAAACCTAATTTGATGAATTCTTTGCGAACAGTAATTGCTCGAGCATTCAGGTTGTTGGAGAGTTGTAGACTGTAATTTATTGGTGAGAAATTATTAACAAGGAAGGATTGTTTGGTGTCCCCTTCCGATTTTGATGAAACTCACGTATGTTGTACAGAGGTACAGGTGGTACAGAGTCCCCATAGTATTTATGAAGCTTATCTTGGTTTGTTTTATGGTTTTTTGTCGCAGAAAAGAATGCTTGATGAGCACACAAAATTCACTTTTTTCCATTTTCGCATAAATGTACGCGGTTCAATCCAATAACTGTCAAACACAAACTACCAGATGTATAAGTATGAAATGCGGATTTTTTTCTAAAAAAAACATGTAAATTCGGAAGAATGATAAAAAGTGGTTAATTCAAAGTATGCTCCATTGCTTCTTATACATTTTTTCCATCTTTCGGGCAATTTGTGAATACCACACCAGTAAAAATCTTCCCCGTTTGCTGCCAAACATTTATCGAGCCATTTTTTCATATCTTCGTACGAACCAAAACGCTGCTCAGTAAGAGCGTCACCCATCGATGCAAACAACTGATAATCGGAAGGAGCCAAGTCTGGTGAGCTAGCCGCATGGGGTATAACTTCCCAGCTGGGTGCTTCCAGCGTGTCGCGAACCGGTTTTGCTGTATGTGATGGAGCATTGTCATGAAGAAAAATTACTTTGTGTTGCCTCTTTCGGTATTCTGGCCTTTTTTCAAGCAGCAAACGGTTCACATTGATCAATTGTTATTGGTAACGTTTAGTATTGACCGTTTTCTCAGGTTTTGACAGCTCATAATAGACCACGCCCCTCTGGTCCCACCAAACCAGAGCATCGTCTTTCTACCAAAGCGATTCGGTCTTGCGTCGATGTGAATGATGCCCCTGAGTCTACCCATGATTTTTTACGCTTGGGATTCTCAAAATAAATCTACTTTTCATCCCCTATAACTATACGATGCAAAAACGATTTCCTTTGCACCGAGCGAGCAAAATGTCACATGTGTTTTTGCGCTTTTCCAATTGCCTGTCGTTCAACTTATGTAGTACCCATCTATCGGTCTTCTGAATCTTTCCGATCTCTTGTAGCCGATTGCAAGCTGCTTATTGACTAACGCCCAATTGGTCGGCGAGTTGTTTTTGTGCTTGCGAATCGTCTCTGTCCAATAATGCTTGCAATTTCACATCTTCGTATTTTTTGGCGGCTTTCCACGTTCCTTGTCTGCAACATCAAAGTGACCACTTTTGAATCCCCGAAACCATCGTTTACACATATTTTGCGATGGAGCATATTCACCACAAGCTTTTCGAAGTAATCGGTATGATTCAGCAGCAGTTTTCTTCAAAAGCAACCAAAAAATTAATGCTGTCCGCGAATGTTCTTCTTTGTTCAGTATAAATTTCGACATAATGAACACAACAACACAACACTATGCACACACTTTTTCAATTTATCAGTCATTCGCGTCTGACATTTGTTGATGACACAACAAAATGGCGCAATGTCAAGTCTTTAAAGTACAAACTGCATTCGTGAGCCATCTGTTGTCTCAAATCAGCATTTCATACTTGTACACCTGGTAAATGACGCACCTTGCTTAAAATTTCACAGCAGGCTATAGACAGATGGCAGTTGATGAGAGCAGTATTGATTTTCAAGTTACAACGCGGGAAATTCAAAATGTCACTGAGTTATTGATTCACCCTCGTACATACATTCTGGTCGTTGTTTCGATCAATATATTTGCCAACAATCTTTAATGCACCTTGACTTATACAATTATTGTTTATATTTCTAAGATATTAGATATTATGATGTATTAACAACCTAATAACCCCTCTGATTTTTCAATAAATGTGCTAAATAAGCAATTATTATAAGTATATGATGCATAACTGTTTGTCATTTTCGAATCCTACCGCGGCATAAATAGCTTCAATATTTGGAGCTAAGTTGACTAAAATGTGCCAATCGTCCCACGGAGCACAGCTGTATTATAGATCTGGCGACTTCTTTTTCATCCACAGTGAGGCCTCCGAGATTCTTGAACTCTGGTCGTAGAAGTATCTGAGCACGCGCGCGCTCCACGGTTCCCGACAACGGGGCTTTGAATACCGATTGCCAATTGACCTCGTTGAAATTGATCAAGAACTGTAAGATAAAACGGTTTAAATAATGAGCAATAAGCTCCGTTTCCAAGAAAATTGTATTCTCCCAAACCTGATCGATCGAAGCTTCCTCTATGTGAAACATTGAGAATGTGAGTGGTTTAGATGATATGAAGATATCGCTCGAAGCCGTAAAATCTTCTTGAACATGTTTGGTCGCTTCGTCTAAATTTTTCAGGACCCAATCCGATGTTCGAATCAGATATGCATGTGCTACCTATAATATTTTTACTGATAACTTGTATTTGATGCCAAAGAAAAGTCCATTGTTGTAATCCATACACTCGCAGGAAAAAAAACAGATGCAATCCGAAAAAGCACTTGGCCTCAACCGATTAAATTATGACAACGTTTACTTTAGATACTCGTGAGCGTTTAGCGCCAAGTAGGGCAGTGAAAAGCCAAGGAACAGTAATGAAAGCGAATATTTAGAAGAGCATTTTAAAAATGAGAAATTTAGCGAACGAATAAGTAGAAGAACGATATCTTTGAATTAACACGGTAATAGACACTTGGTTTCATTTATAAGCTATTGCAGATAACCGATCATCTTTCTACTAGTATGACAGAGCTTTTGCCAACACAGGTTTTGTAATTGAAAATATTATAAAAAATGGTAATATAGTGAAAGCTCTAAAGAAACGTTAATTAATATCAAGAATCAAAATGTACATCTGTCATATTTCTGTAAATTGCATTTGATAATTTATGGCTTCTGAGGTATTTAAATATGATCCTTTTTTTGTTTGACATCTTTGATTTCTTCTACGCATAACAAATGATAACTAATTATATTGGGTCTAGGAAAAAGTTCGTGGCGTTTTTCCCGATAGATGGCATCAACTGCAAATAAGTCAGGAAACACAGATCGCAGCGACACCACTAAACGCTAGTTGGAAAGGTGACACTTCGAGCGTTACTTTGAGTGCATAAACATCGAAATTGGTGTAGTGGTTGGAAAGTTGTTTGCGTTTGAAAATGAAGAAAACTAATGAAAAGTTGCGCTATATTTTGCAATATCATTACGACAAAGGGAATAACGCTGCGCAGGCTTGTGAAAAAATTTGCGCTGTGTACGGTGAAGGTACTTCATCAAAATCTGCTGCGCGGAAATGGTTCGCTCGCTTTTGTTCTGGTAATTTTGATGTAAAAGATGTGTCACGCTCTGGTCGTCCAATCACTGAAAAAGCTGATGAAATTCCTGAAAAAATCCAGCAAGATAATCCTATCAGCAGTGTCGATATTGGCATGGAGCTAGGCATTGACCACAAAACTCTTTTGAACCATTTACACAAAGCTGGCTACAAAAAGAAGAAGCTCGATGTATGGGTTCCTCATGAGTTGTGCGCGAAAAACATGATAGACCGAATTAACATCTGCGATGCGCTGCTAAAACGCAATGAAATCGAGCCATTTCTGAAACGTGGATAACCGTTGATGAAAAATGGATCACGTATGACAATCGGAAGCGTCAAAGATCGTGGACAAAGGAAGGAGATTACGCCAAGCAATTCAAAGAAAACGGCCCGAATTGATGAATAGGAAAGGTGTCGTCTTCCATCATGACAACGCCCGAACACACACTCTTTGATGACCCGTCAAAAATTACGAGAGCTTGGTTGGGAAGATTTGATGCATCCGTATAGTCCAGACATAGCACCCTCTGACTATCACTTATTCCGATCTCTGCAGAACTCTCTCAATGGAATTAAGCTGCTTTCAAAAGAAGCCTGTGAAAACCACTTGATTCAGTTTTTCAACCAGAAACCACAGATGTTCTTCACCGATGGCATCATGGTTCTACCCGAAAAATGGCAAAACATTGTCGATGATAATGGAGCATATTTGGTTCAAATACATTCATTTTCACACTATAAGAAAAACAGTTGAATTTTACTAAAAAACGCCACGAACTTTTTCCCAGACCCAATATATGGTTGGTCACGTGGGCGTTAAAGTACGAGTACATACAGTTTTAACATGAAGAGACACCAACTTTCCCTTGCCTTAGCCAGGCTCCGCTGATATTAATAACTCTAATGCTATGTTTTCAAGAGTGAGCAACATTTCAGCAGAACTGGAAGTAGGGTCCCACTATGAAACTCATTGACGGAATGGGATCCTATCCGCTTTTTTCCCTAAAATGTTTGGCATCCATGAAAAAACAGTATTATTCTTGATATAGACCGCGGAATGTCATTTCACCTTCATTCGCTCTCACACCCATCGAGCCAGCTACCATCGCTATCGTGGAAGTTATATTTTGGGAGACATTAAACCAAATGTACCGGGCTTCGAGTGTAAAACGGACCCCATTCTTACGACGGCCATTTGAAAAGTTTCCAGCTTCATCGACATAAAGTAACTTTAGAAAAAAAATTCTTTCGCCATTCGATAGACGACCTCGACATATGTAAACTGTAAAAATTTTAAGTCATTCTGATAATTTCTTTGTCTGTGGCACTATCAAAGTTGTCAGCTGACAACTTTGTTGTAAACATTGTCTGTCAACAATAGCGAAAATTGAGTATAGCACAGTGATAAAGTTCCTTCATTTGAAAAGGAAAAAGACTCAGAGGGAATAAAAGATGAGTTACTGTATACGGTGAAGTCTTCCATTTATAAATGTTGACCTTTGTAAACAACGGTCAAACATTGGATGGCTGAATACGAGCGTGGTCGTATGAGCATTTTAGACGAGGAACGTTCCGGGCGCGCGAAAACCGCTTGAACTGACGAAATGGTCGATTTAATGCATGCAACATGTCGCGCGAGTGTCTTAGTCTGTATCAAAAAAATCCAGCGGAGTTTTTGCGGCGAATGATAACCGTCGATGAAGCCTTGATACACCACCATACGTCTGAGACCAAACAACAGTCAATGCAGTAGATTGCGGTGAGGGAACCAACTCCAAATAAGGCGAAGGTCGTTCTTTCTGCAGGAAAAGTGATGGCGACAGTTTTTTGTTTTACGTTACATTGCTGGATAAATTAAAGGTCACGATTAAGAAAAAACGTCCGCATTTGGCCAAGAAAAAATCCTGTTTCATCACGATAACACTCGGGTTCACACGTACACAGTCGCAATGACAAAATTGAACGAATTGAAGTTTGAATTGCTTCCACATCGAGCCTATTCGCCAGATCTAGCTCCCAGCGACTTTTTTGTGTTTCCTAATTTCAACAAATTTCTCGGGGGAAAAAACTATACGTCAAATGCTGATGTGGAAACAGCTGTAAACCAGTATTTTTTAGGTTTATATCATACAATCCATTTTTTCTGATGGTTTAAAAGGAAGGGAGAACCGTCGGACCAAATTTATCGAGTTGCAGGGAGACTACGTCCAGAAATAAATGTTGTTTTGCTTCGAAATATGTGTTTTTCCTAAAAAGGCCGGAAACTTTTCAAATAGCCCTCGTACATTCGCGAGTTAAGGCAGAGAATGCTCCAAGAGAATAAAGTAAAGAACTAAGCATATAAAGAAAGGTAGATAGGAAAAGGATCTTGAAGAAATGGACAGATAAATAGAGATAAGGTTGTAGAAAGAAAATTGTGTCGTAAGTACGAGTAGAATGAATTAGTGTAACAATTAGTGCAAAGGAATGCTAAGAAAAAGAAAATAAGGACGATGGAGAATCGGAATAAACATAGGTGAAAAGAACTACAGAAGCAAACAAATAAACGCAGTGCGATTTGAATTCCAGTGAATCCAGGTTCGATTACTTACCAGTAGAATTGAAATCTTGCAAACTTGTTTTACCGTTATCCTAGTCGATTGGATCGCATATAATACTGTAGGCCCGCCTATTTGAATGGGTTGAAGAGTGTGCCGAAAGGAAAGTGGCAAGGATATTGGGAAATAGATTCATAGTGGAAGGGTTCGTGTAAGTCTGAATAAAGCATACGATATATACCCAAATATAAAGCTAAATCTATAGTAATGATGGGGATTAAGCCGTTAAGTGTAAAGAATTGGACAACAAAAACTGAGAATACTGGTGTACTAACTTTTAAAGATCGTCGACCGACATCAGTGGACAAAAGTTGGTCGGTATAAGTTTCCATATATGTAGGTATATTTTCCAGTTCAAATTTGTAATCGTTCGAATTTTGTGTTTCTGTCCTGAAACAAACGTGTAGTCGACATTCTTTTAGAGTATTTTTATGGTTGGATGCAAAGAATTAAATGGTATAGTGTTCCTGGTGAATGTTATCAACCAAATTCCAACTGTCCTGGTGAAGACTCTTCCCTGTACTTTTTTCTACATGACTTATTTCTTAATTTTTTGAGAAGCTTTGCAAAATGTTATAGGCTTATTATGATAACTCCAAATGTTCTCTGACGTGCGCTCGTTCCTTCCATAATTTACGACAAGAGAAATGTAGTATTGGGAAAAAATCGAAAATGGTATTCGGAAAAAAAATCGAAAATAGTGTTCGGAAAAAAATTGAAAATAGTATTCGGAAAAAAATTAAAAATAGTATTCGGTTAAAAATCGACAATAGTAAACGGAGATAAATCTAAAATAGTATTCGCAAAAAATCGTAATAATAATCGTCTGGAAAATACTGAAAAATATTTTCATCAAAGTGAAAACCTTACTATTGTTCTCGTTCGCCGTTGATGCCGCAAGAGCAATTATAAGTAGCGGAAAACCAACTGCTAGATTGCTCCAAAAATCAATTATAAACCGCTGTTAGGTCCTGGAGTAATTCGCATAATTACTCTAATTCAGTTCATGATAAAATTACGATGATTTAGTTGTGCTAGAGTGAAATAGTTATTAATGTCTTCTTTTATTTTCCGTTTTTACAAGAAGAGAGTAAAGCGATTTTGATAATGGACGGAGTAAGATCTGTGACGCCATTGCAACGGAGTTATGGGTATTTGAGCACACAAAAAGTGGCAAAATGGGAGTACAGCTATACCAACAGTCTCTTATGAAAATGAATGTTTTCAAATATGGATTTTTTAACCGTAGACCCAGTTACCGACTGCCAACAGGGAACGGTTGGCGTGGGCGTTGTCACGTGCTCAAGCGGTCTCTCTCTCTCTTTCTCTCGTTTCCATGACATGAGATAATTATTAGGTGTACAACTTTGCTTCCGCTGTTTTCCTTGAAGAATTGACACGATCATTACGAGTGATCAACAAGGAATTTCAAAACGCCTCAATAACCTGGGAATGATTCAGAAGCAAGAAAATTGGGTGACGTACGAGTTTAAACCGAGAGTTGCTGAACGGCGTTTGTTTGCTTGTGAGGCAGAGACGGAAGGGATTTCTGCATTGCAATGTAACTGAGAACAAAAAATGGGTTCATTACGATAACCTCAAGCGCAGAAAATCATGGGGATTTCCCGACCATGATTCCACGTCGACTGCCAAACCAAATATTCACGGTTCCAAGGTCATGAATTTGGTGGGAACAACTCGGCGTACTGTATGAGCTGTGAAAACACAATCACGGGTGATCGTTATCGAATGCATTTAATGCGTTTGAGCCGAGCATTGAAAGACAAACGGCCGCAATACAACGAGAGACACGATAAAGTGATTTTGCAGCATGACAATGCTCGACCTCATGTTGCGAAAGTGGTCAAAATATACTTGGAAACTTTGAAATGGGTGGTCCTACCCCATCCGTCATATTTTCCAGAAGTTACTCCCTCTGACTATTACTTGTTTCGATCAATGGCCCACGATCTGGTTGACCAGCACTTCCGGTCTTCTGAAGAAGTAAAAATTTGAATCGATTCGTAAATCGCTTCAAAAGATGATCAGTTTTTTCAACGCGGGATTCGTAGGATGCCCGAAAGATGAAAGAAAGTAGTCACCAGCGATGGACAATACTTTGAATCATAGATGTATAACCAGGTTTTACAATATAGCCTCTAATTTTGGAAAAAAAAACGGCGGAAGCAAAATCGTACACCTAATATCTTACTAGCAGGTATTATTTAAGCAAAAAGCGTAACTTGCAGGTATTATTCAAACGATTACCAGCACAATAAGTCATCATTCAACGAAAAGATTTGTAAAAACAGGAGATTAACGTAAAACCTAACCTGCGTATGTTAACGCAAGTTAACTACTGTAACGGTATTTTACGTTATCATCACCCTTAAAGGGTTTTAGTTCGGACTCGAGCAGGGAGGAAATTAATACAGGCTTAAGTAAAAGTATGGTTTATTGAGACAGATGTAATAAGTTATACAGATAATGTTTGAATAATTGAAATTATAGCTAAATACACTCCTTTTTACTATATTTTTGGTCATTATGCACCTTACAAAAACTTAACCCGGGCTTACGCGAGCCTATATAATCGTGTCCGCACGAAGTAGGAGATTTGATTTTAAATTATTGAAATATTTTCTCTATTGGTACGGCACACAGTGGACGCAGAGCCCGAAATCGTAGCAGTAAATACAAATAACCTCCGATCGGAATGAAAATTGGTATGCAGGAGTTTTTAAGGTCGCTGATTACGAATCTGAAAGCCAAATTATTGTAAACAAAATTGCCGATCCAATATGGCGGACATGGATGTTAAAAAGGTGTCCGATCTTGACAAAAATTGGTATATGCGGGTTTTTAGGGTCGCTTATTACGAATCCGAAAGCCAAATTATTGTAAACAAAATGGCCGATCCAATATGGCGGACATGAATGTTAAAAAGGTGTCCGATCTTGACAAAAACTGCTATATGTGGGTTTTGAGGGTCGCTCATTACGAATCCGAGAGCCAAATTATTGTAAACAAAATGGCTGATCCAATATGGCGGACAAGTATGTTAAAAAAAATTAAAAATTTTCAAAAAAACTCCCTCCTGCCGTACCACTCAAAAAAGGATGAAATAATTTACTTATTTAGTATGACGTTTTCGTATACAATGATATATAACTTGCATTAGTTATTTGAATTTTAATTATTATAATTGAATTGAACAAAATTGATATACGCGGGTTGTGAAAGTGACTGATTGCGAATCAGAAAGCCAAACAATAACGTAGCGAAATTATCGTTCAAATTATCCTTTATAATAAGATATAATTCTTTCCTTGTCAAATGTACTCCTTCGTAATGGGACCCTGTAATAAAGACATAAAATTGTATAGAATTTGTGTTGAAGGATCAGATCAAAATTTTAATGAATTTTAATTATTGTAACAAATAAGTAGCCGCAATAATTATTCGTATTTTTTTTTGAAAAGTACATAAAAAACAACAGTTATGAAAAAAAAATTGAATTTAGACTATTATGAAAGAAGTTATGAGCAAAAAAAACATAAACAAATATTTTTTGAACGGGTGACCAAAAACATCTCAAAATGTACCAGAAGCCGATTTTTGATGAGTACATGAAAATATGACAAAATCAAGGGAAAAAAAATTGAACTGTCCGATTTGGCGTGGAATGCCCCATATATACCTATATATATAATTAAAATGTATCAAATATAAATAAAATGTGACGATTCAAATTAATTACTTTAGTATATACTTACATATATATGTATTGTTGTATGTCTACAAAAATAGATATATAAATCATTTACTTGAATTTGTATTTTGTATATATATATGTATATATATATATATTATATATGGTATATGTATGGATATAGTCCTATTGCTCAAGTAGCAGCTGTTCAATGGCCCCATGGCATGGCGTATGGCGCCGCGCGCGCGTGCACGGTCGGCAACCGCCTGTTTTACGTTGCCAAAAACCATAACAGACAAAGTTAGGCAGCTCTAGGCAGCTAATTCCTGTTAATTTCGCAAGCTTATATAATAAACTAAAGGCGTAGACATTGGCTGTCGCAGAATATGGCAGAAAGTATAACTTTTCGGATAGTTGAAAATATAAGTTTACAAAATTCTTTCACTTTATTTATGCAGTAGTTTATACTACACTTCAATAATTTACATATTTATTTTAATCTCAACCAATGTAAAAATATCTTCTACATACCTCCAGAAGTCGTATCCATGTCTCCGGATTGATTTAAAACACTTCACTTTAAAGTTATCGATTTTATAAGTCACGGTAGTTTTCGCTCGTTCAGCGCGCGATGCGAACACTCGTCTCGAAGGCTAACTTCTAACTGACGCAGCGACGAAGGTATACGGTGAAAAAGGTTCCCCTTTTACAATTTAACGCAGCCATTAGTCCTCTACCTGACTGCCTGCTCAAACATCCCGATTGTAAAAATTTTTTTCTGACTTTTCTGCCACGATTTCGGGCTCTGCGTCTACTGTGCGGCAGTGTAGTTTCTATACCAGGCAAGAGAGAATGTTTTCCTACCGGGTTAGCCATCGATAATTTACTTAGGCTGGCTATGTTGTTATTCCTAGCCTTCGGAGCGAGCCTATCCTATATCTATATTGAGTAGGCCATGGTGGGGACAGAGCTCTCACTCGAGCTCTCCTGACTACGCGATCTACCCCGCCACTGCTATGGTGGAGGCGTCAGCGCGGTGCATCCTTGGTGCATCGGTGCATCGGAACTACCACAGGAGCATCTCTAGCTAGTTTTTAGGGTGATTTTTAAGTCCCTATATCCATAGGGACTTGAAAAATATATATATATTTTAATATATATATTTTTTTATACATACCCCTTAGTTTATATTCGATGTGAGCTCTTGTCGACTCAGATGCTGGGCTGCTTGGACGGCTGGTGGCTCAGTAGTTGGCCTTGGAAGATGTTCGTTTCAGCTGGCTTAGAGGTATCAGGCCTGTTCCTTAGAGTGGTGCGGTTGAAGATGCTTCTCCTTGGGTTGGCTAGGTGATCCCCTTTTGGTTGGTTAGCTAGTCCTCCTTTGGTTGATTACCTGGTCCTCCTTTGGTTGATTCAGGTTGTTGGCGAAAGTCTGTGAACAGAATGCTCCCCGACTGTGGTATGTCGTGTCCTATTATACCGACTTCCCCGCTCTTCTTCCAAGCTCTGCCGGTATAGCAGGGTATTACTATATCTGATAGTCGTCCTGTAGCCCATTTGTCCCGTTAATTTATTCTCTTTGATTATAGTGATTAACGTGTTTCTCGTGGATTGTTTTTCACACCTCTCTTGAGACTATAGTCTTACTGCTTGGTCGTATTACTATAGCTTAAATAACGGTAGTTTATGGTTGGTCTTCATAAGTGTGGGTATAGTATGGTATGGATCTCTGTGTTTATATGTGTAGGCCTAGTATAGGCTAGTTACTCTGGCTGTATAATTAAGTATAAGACGAATTCGTCGTTTTATTACATAACATATAATACTATAGAATTATGAATAAGAGCTTTTTGCAAATAATTGAATTAATCTCCGTATAAACGTTGAAATCTGTAGAAGCATATATATACACATCCACATAGGAATAATCATAAGAATAAACGCCAAGAAACGGGAAGGAAAAAATCCCCTCATTTTAACCTACTCGAATGCGGTGTATCCTCACCTATTCGACTTGAAAAAAATCCGAACTAATTGTACCTCTTACCTTTTTAAGCACGGACGCAAAAGGAATCCGATGTATAGTCATTTTCTCGGATTTCAATATTCCGACTTCGAAGAATTCTGATTCAACTTTGTGTTTCGCATCTTAATTTTTCGACAAGTGGCATTTCGATTTTATCACGTTTCACTGTCTTTATCTTAAGTCAGTCGATTAAACTTCAAGTTTTCAATCATTCAGTACGTTTTCATCTTTACAATGTTTGTCGTGAACACATTACCGTTACTACTTTATACTGTCGTCAACCGTAAATTATTTGTAATTATCGAATAATTATGGAATGTGCAAAGCCTAACGAATAAAATTCTATGGTTTTTATTTCAAATAAACAATTATTAATACGCACCGATGTACGCACGCTGTCTTGAGTATGTTCGCCTTCTCTGTCTTCGTCCAGCCAACTTCATTCAACGTTTACCGCAGCCACAACCACGGAATAAGCCGCCGTAAGTGCAATAATTTTTATTGTATTTATTGTATAATATTTCATTCCAAGTTTCAGATCAATTAAACAATACGCGGTCATCCATGTTTCTTTAGAGTGGTAAATCTATGGGACAATGTTTTGACGAAATGTTAAGATGGAATATTTGTGGCAGATCGCAACCCGGGTTGAGTCAGCGCCCCCTGGATTACTGTGTTATCGATCTCAGAAAGATCTCTAACAATTGAATCAATAAATTTAAGTCAACTCTGATTTCCTCACTCATTCATTAAGAATTAATGAGGCAACCCAGACCTGACGATTTTTTCAACTTCTAAAGTTAGAAAGTTCTTTAGAAGTTGGCTCATAGCCAATCTTGCAGTGCTGCCAGTTCCCTCAGCAGAGCATCACCTTGAGGAGAATCAGCAACCACATTGCTGATAGCTGGCGGAATGTTTGAGAAAGCTTGAGCATACTGCTACGCGTTGCGGGATTGAGCACTGCAGGCTAGCGTGGGCAACTGCTTGCTGTTGCTACTTAGCGGCAGCACCGCTCAGAAGCAGTATAATTTGCATTGGGTCATCGTGCCATGCAACAGGTCGCTGCGCGCATGCTCTCAACGACTGCTTGACTAGACAACGGCTGCTTTGTATAACGTAGCCATCTTGCGCTTTGCTCTTGCACGGTTTTAATCGACACCGTGTTACGTGCGTACTCATCATAGTTCAGTGCATCTAAATAAAACTCATCGATCAACTCTGCCGACCTACAGTCTCTACAAAACTCATCCATCATATCAACATCGATATATTGACGTCGGCATCCTAGTACATCAACATTTGGCTCATCATGACGGCTTTAGCTTCACCGCTAGCTTCACCGCTCACCGAGGCCCAATCGCGACAGCAAGTCTCATCAAATTACACAAGATTAATATAATCGTGTGGTAACTAGCTCACCTAATTTATTAACCCTCTTATTACGCTTATTTTGATCCATTATTTTCTATATTTTATGTGTTTTATTTATGTAATTACGTCCACTGCATTTTGACAGGTGAAGCAATAAATGCTACTGTAAACTACATCTGTGTACTGACTATTAATTCGCATGCAACAATTTTACAGTCCACTTAGCTCCAACATCTCAATTCCCGAACAAAGCGAGAAACTAAACCTCGCCAGAACCACGGTTAAAACTCCAGAAAAGCAAAAACTCCCCAAACGAACGAAATTCGAGGACCTAACGGGACACTTGTACACCACCCCGCAAAAACACCCTTATGGGCCGCATCAGCAAAAGTATATAAACCACGAAAAGACAAGCCTTGTCGCTGTTATCGAATCTCATTCCGCAAGCCGAAATGCTGCTCTACAGCCCATCTACATTTTATTTTTTAAAGTTTTCATGAAATATTGTTAATTACAGTGTTCTTTCGATAAACCAATTCCCATGCATTGCGCTTGGCCGTTGGTTGATCGACCGAACACCGTAGCTAATCCACGGGAGTAGTTAGGTTTCCCTCCATTGCGCGTGGCCATCCCTATTCACATCATCATGTCATCTCCCATTAACGGGTCCCCAAGCATAGCGGTGTGGCTACCTGTCTCTTAGGAGATGAAGAAGTACGCGTGTCGCAAGACACGGCATTCCGGCTTGCTGGACCGCGCTTGCTCGACTCAGACGGGGTGCCTGTCGTCCGATGATGAAACTAAAGCCGCCCGGTAATTCACAAGAATCTACCAAGTAAGGCCACGTATGCAGATGAGTACGAACGGCTAACTAAAATAGAGCAAAAATGCAAATCGCGTAGCCTAGCATCGCCGATAACAGAACAATCCTTAGGAATTAAGTGTTAAACTCCATACGGGTGACGTCGGTTCACCGTACGAATATTAAATTTAAGGGACCGGGTGTCCCTCGAACGTTGTGACGGTACCTTTATAAGAAAGATCGAACTGGAACGTTTAACGTTTTAAGGTTTTTCCTAACATAAAAAGGCCATTTAGTGTTTCTTATTCCACAAGCTCTTAGTAGCTGTTGCTTTAAATGAGTTAACCTTACTTTTAGCGTTACCCGGAAACAACGACGTCGATCTTTCTTATAAAGGTATCTTTACAACGTTTATTTCGCCAGAAAATTTAAACAGATAAATAAACAGCTACCAGGCAGTCATTTAGCATTTAACCTTAAATTGACCTTCTCAAGGTCACGAAAAAAATATTCAAAATATTATTTCAGACTTAAAATTTTCCGCTCTTTTGGAATCCGGTGTCAAAATAGGGGTTCCTATTGAAAAAAACCACTCTGACCTTCAAATAACCTTGACAAGTAGTCTCAAGGTCAAAGCTAGTTATACAGATAGGTGACCCCTATTATCTTGAACAACTTTTGTCTGAACCATTTTTCCGTATCTGTCTTAGGTACAAAGAAATTTGGGTCCATATATTAAAATGGCCCACCCTGTATATTTCTTCGTGTAAAATTTGCATTGTATAATCGCAATGCCTAATGATACAGGAAATGGTTCCGCGGGGAACAACGATTTCACCCCCCTGAATGCTACCTTTGACCCTCGATTTCAAATGACCACTATGTCGAGTATGGTGGACAATTTTTCGCTTCAAAATTGAATCACTATATACCCCTATTCGACGGCACCGGAGCCGACGTGCCTCTGAAAGACTTCCTCCAAGATATTAGGAAGTAGAGCACGTTTGTTTCCCCAGCCTCCGAACCCGAATTTGTGAGCGCAATAATCTCGCGACTATGGAGTGATATGCGAAACTGCGATTACAGTCGGACCATAAACACAGTTGAAGAGTTAATCACGACATTGAAATCACGTTTAGCTCACGGTAAGAATTTCAACTACTAATCGAGAGCAATATCGCGCGCGCGTATGAAGCAGAACGAGACATTCGGTAAATTCTACGACCGGATCCGAATGTTTGTTGATGGTGGGCGCAGCGCGTGGAAATAGGAATATGACGCTGACCCACCGCTCCAGAACTTACCCTCGGCACAGTGGAAATCCACTTCCGAGACGAGCCTACGATATTTCATGGTGTAAGAGAATTTCCTACACCAAGTAATGGAGTATCGGAAAAACCTTACATGCGTGAGGTTAAGACAGAGGTGTCCTTTCATCATGAAACACTCGTAACCTTAAATGACCCCATCCGTCCGAAACCCTTCCTCCGTACGCAGGAGAAATTAGCGCAAAATGCGGTCTTCGGGCGAAAAATCCAGGCAACCACGTTTTCTTGGTGAAGGCACGTTCGCGAACACAGGTACCTCTGCCTACTATGAATTGCAATCTGTCGGAACGGTATCGTACCACGTGTCGATGCACCGAATGGCCTATTTTTAGGAATCGCTCTTGTCAGCCAGAAGAATCGCATTTGCCACGTAGTGGTTGTAAATACCTGAGACGAAGACATGGTACTTTAAGTATCGTCGGTCGAGCTGCAGCCCTTCGAGTACTGCCGTTCGGACTCGGGTTGCATGTCGAATGAAAGCGACTTGTCAGACCATGGGGCGCCGCCACCGACGGATGGAGTGGGGACGATTTTAGGAGCCCTACGTCTCGAAAGTTGGAACGATTTGAAAAAAAAAAAACATATACGTCGACTAATCGAAGAATTGCTTGAGATCTTTAAATTGTCAGGGGATAAATTGCCTTGTACGGATCGAGTTTCTCATCGCATCCCCACGTTAGACTATTTACCGGTTAACACTCGATAATATCGGTTCCCTATTATCCATCGGGCCGAGGTAAAGACGCAAGCTCGAAAGAAACTCGATAACCAGGTGATAGAAAAGTCGCAATCTCCGCATAATTCTCCTGTATGGATAGTTTCGAAGAAGGTGAATTCTCAGGGCCGACTTCGTATGCGGATGGTGATTGATCTTCGCAAACTCAATGAAAAGACAGTATCTGACGCATACCCTTTACCGAAAATAATGGATATTCTCGACTAACTGGAAGAAGCCCAGTATTTCTTCTCAACATTTGATTTAGCAAGCGGCTTCCATCGAATACCTATGAACCCAATGGATCGCAAGAAAACCGCGTTGTCAATGCCTAACGGTCACTGAGAAAATGTTCGTATGTCAGAAGACCTTAAGAACGCGCCAGGAACCTTCCAACGTCTCATGGCTAATGAACTGCGAGGTCTCCAGGCTACATAATTATTTGTATACCTGAACGACATCGCGGTATTCGCCAGGACATTGGAAGAATACTAGAACAATGTACGTTGCCTCATGAGTAGATTGGAAGATACGAACCACGTACTCGAGCCAGATAAGTGCGAATTCTTGAGGAAAGAAGTCGGTTATCTGTGTCATATCATCGGCCGCGACGAATTGAGACCCGATCCAAAGAGATTATTATCTGTAAAAAAATTTCTAACACCGAAAAGTCACAAAAACGTGCGTTAGTTTTTAGACCTCGCTGGCTATTATCGACGTTTTATTCCCGATTTTTCGAAGATCGCGAAACCTTCTTCTTCCCAGTCGCAAAAGCACCGCACGGCCCGCGTACGCCTCCTCCTCTAGAAGACGGTGCACCTCCGGGTCATCTCTTCTCGTCCGCCCCGCCATTTTTAAAAATTCTTCCCGACGCCCTTCGTCTCTCTTCATCCACACATGGAATCTTCCCGGGTGGTCCACGTGGATCACCTCCGCCTGATATGGCTCGCCGGGCATCAACAAATGCACGGCGTATTCGATAAATCTTTCCATGTCTTTACTTTGATTATTCTTTGAAAAATTTCGCGGTGTTTGACCGGTTCCCACGCCAACGCTTCCTTTTATAGCTTCTCGCTCCCTCCGTCGTTCCTCTGTCCCTTGGTATAACACCGGTGGCCTAATTCTCCTCTGGTCGCTTTCCTCGGCCAATTAGGTGGGCCATTTATCGATTCTCCTCCTCCCTTCTGCCTTGTTTCGCCCGAATTTGAAGCATTCTTCCTAGAACGGTCGTTTGGCGTGACGTCAGGATTCCCCTCGTGCGATTTACTGTAGCAGGTCCGACAGCTCCGTATCACTGTGGTGGTGTAGCTTCTGCATGGCTCCACTTTACCTCGTTGTTTACAGTTGGTGTCCTCGACCTTCGTGCTGTCTCACTCCTTTCCCTGCTCGTTCTGGTCGTCGTACTCTCTTCTTCTTGTTCTGTCCTGTCTGTCTCTGTCTGATACTTCTTAAGCATACTGGCGTGGAATTTTCCTCTTTCTATCTTATTCCCTAGATCGACGAGTAAATAAGTTGCTAAACCTACGCATTTCTTAATTTTATATGGTCCCTCGTACAGAGGCATAAATTTCGACGTTACTTGTTTCAGCGGGTCTGAGACGTTTAACGCTTTTACTAAAACTAAATCGCCTATCTCATAATTTGTTAACCGATGGGTAGCATTAAATCTCTCCGCCCGACGCCCGCCTTTCGTCGCTATCCTTTCTTTTACAATCTCAATTTTCATCTCGTAGGTTATTTTATCCTCTTCCTCTCGCACTATGCCCATCTGTTTATTCCAGACCCGTTGAGGCTTTTTCCCGCACTGCAGTTCCATTGGTGTATACTCGGTTGTCTCGTGGTAACTCTCGTTAATGCAATTTTCTATGACTCTCACCCATTTAAACCAGCCTGCATGGTTATTCGTGAGGAAAACTCGGAAAAACCTCCCAAGTTCCCGATTAACACGCTCGACGATATTTCCTTGGGGATGCCGTATCGATGAAAATACAGCCGTTATACCCTCGTCCTTGATCTTCTGTAACCAGTTTTTTGCAGTAAACTGAGTCCCGTGATCAAATTGTATCCTCCGCGGCTTTCCATACTTCGGAATATAATCCTCAAATATTCGTTTAATTAATGTCGCGGTGTTTGCTTTCTTCATGGGGTAAAGAATAACGAACTTGCTGAAAGCGTCCAAGGTCACCAAAATGTGCTTCACTCCACCTACTGATGTGGGCAACGGTCCATAGAAATCTATGGAGACCAAATCCCCCGGTCTCTCCGGTACTATGGTTTGCATTACGGCAAAGGTCGCCTGGACAGCGATCTTATACCTCTGACATACGTCACACGTCGCGAGAATCCTCCTAGCAGCTTTCGCCAGATGTGGATACGTAAAATCTTCCTCCAGCATCCGTACACATTTTCCTACACCGAGATGGCCATACATGGCGTGACGCGCTTTTATTATGTCTCCAATTACGCTCTTTGGTATTATAACCCGCCAAATTCCGGTCTTCGATTTCTTCTGTAAAATTCCTTTTTCTAGACGAAATTTCGGCTCCTCTTCTCCTTGCTTCTTTTCGCCCAGAAAATCCATAATAATTTTTAAGTCTTCTTGCTCCCTCTGGATCTCTTTAATGTTCTTCAGTTTTTTAGCTAGCTCACGTGAAATCCTTTCAGCCAACAACCCTGCCACGACTACCACTCCTCCGCTGTCGGTTGAATGCAGGCTTTCGTCCTCTTTCACACGGCTTAACGCATCCGCCACCACATTAGTTTTTCCCGAGACATGCTCGACTTGTATGTCATAATCCTGGATGGATAATGCCCATCGCATTAGCCTTTCAGCCGTAAATCTACACGTCTTTAAGAAAATTAAAGCTTTGTGGTCTGTTTTGATGTGTATCTGAGCCCGTCTTAAATACGTCCTAAATTTTTGTAACGCCCACACGATTGCCAGTAATTCTTTTTCCGTGGTCATATAAGCGATCTCTGCCCCTTTCAGGGTCCTACTTGCAAAAGTCACCACTCTTACTTCTCCGTCCTCGTCCTCCTGTGACAGAATCGCCCCAAACGCGTACCCACTCGCATCCGTAGTCAGAGTATACGGTTTTCTTGTGTCCGGGAATCTGAGGACCACTTCTTCACAGAATAAACTTTTCACTTTTTTAAATGTATCTTCCATGGCCTCATCCCACTCCCACCGTATACCTTTCCTCAGAAGATTCACTAATGGTGCCGTCTCGTGTGCGTGGCGATTCGTAAATTTGGTGTAAACATTTATTAGTCCCAAAAATCCTCTTAACTGTTTTATTGTACGGGGCCGTGGATACTCATGTATCGCTCTTATTTTCTCAGGGTCCGGCTTCAGTCCCTCTGTTGTCAGAATATGCCTGAGGAAAATCACTTCTTTATAAAAAAAATGTGATTTACTGAATTTCGTCATCCCATGCCGATGAAATCTCTCAAATAATTTTTGTAAATGGTCGAGGTGTTCCTCATGTGATGTCGACATGACTAATAGGTCATCAACAAAATTGATAACAAAATCCAGTCCCTTGAGAACAACATCGAGGGCTCTTATCAAACTCGCTGTGCTAGTCTTTAAGCCGAACTGTGTAACGGTAAACTCATAACACTTTCCGTTGTTTTGAAATGCTGTATATTTTCGCGATTCCGGATGGAGAGGTATCTGCGAGAAACTACTAGTTAAATCTAGCGTTGACATTATCGCTTTTCCACCACACCGTTGAAAAATCTCTTCAATAGGGGGTGCATTATTATAATCATTTATTAAATACTTATTCAGCTCCCGTGCATCTAGACAGAGGCGGATGGAATTATCGCTCTTTATGACAGGCACCAATGGATTTATGTAGACACTCTCTGATTTTTGTATAATTCCCCTCTCGAGCATCCCCTCAATCTCCCTCTGTACCCTCTTTCGTTGGGTCAGAGAGACGGGATATGAACGGTGGAAGTACGGTTTCGGATCCTTCAACAACAGTCGGTGCTCATACTCCGTCATTCTTCCAGGGATCTTATCGAAAACTTCCTTTCTTTCTCCAACGATCCTCTTAAAACGCTCCTTTGTCTCAGGCCTCAGATCCTGGCATTCCTCCATCTTCCTCTCGAACTCCTCTTCTGACAGGCTGATCGTCTCTCCCTCTTCAAGGTTATCCTTAATTTCCACGCCGGCACACATCTTACTTGGTATAACCGAACGAAAATCTTCCGGATCTCGATGTCACCACCTTCCATCCTTCAATTCTGCAATCACTCGGTTCTCTACCGCCAGAATCCTCTGTTGCACGTCTATTGATATCCTCAACGCCAACATACCGTCGATCCCAATCAACACTGGTCTTACCAATCTTGGCACGACCAGTACCTGCAGATCACCCTTCGCCCCATATGTTTCCATTTTAACCAATATTTGTTTCTTAATCCGAGCAGTCTCCCCTGCAAATGCGCCAACCACCTGCGTCGATGTCACTGGCAATATCGGGCAATTTTTTAGTGCTTCTTCATTTTCCTCAAAAAAACGTTTCCGAGACGCACGACACTTCGCTTCCACTATCTATTCAGCTCATCTTTGTTATTCCGGCCACTGTGATCGGTATTTCAGGGCACCCTGGGCGTCCTTCATCGTACCATTTACCCAATGCATTTTCTCCTTCTTTATATAAGAATTCCCGTGGGTTTTCCATGAGCGTAGCGCACGTTACCTGCTTTTCCTTCACTTCAACCACCTTCGGTTCTGGCCCTCTGATATCTGGTACTCTCTGAATCCTAGCAACGTTTTCTGGACCCATATTTTTCTTCTCCTCATATGAGCCTTTACCGTCTTCCAGAACTCGGCTTTCCCTTGATTCAGCCTGCCCTCGCCGTTCGGTGTCCTCTTCTACAACCTTCTGCACCGCCTGTCGGTTATTCCTGCATCGTTCTTCTTTCCTTCGTAAATTCCTCACTCTCTTCTTCTCTCTTTTCCTCGCGTTCATCTTCTGTCTCATGCTTTTCCTTTCTCCATCTTCTAGCGTTGCGCTCCATTCCTCTAAGCTGTTGTTTATTTCTTTCTTTTCTTCGGGCGCAACGCTTATGCGTTTCCCGAATCTGCGCTTCCTGCTCTCGAGCATTCCGGTAACGTTCCTCTCGGGATCGTGTGTGCCACAAACGGACCCTGTGCCCCACGATTTATGTTATTCACTTGACCGTTTTGCTGTTGCTCCTGTCTTTGCAAATCCGGTCCAGCTGGTCTGTTATCCTCCGGCCTCTGAAAACCTTCTGACCTATTTCCGTGCCAAGCAGGTCTTGACGGTTGCCATGGCCCGTTATTTTGCCCTGGTTGTCGATCCCCCCGACCGCCCTAGCGTCCTGGTGAGGATGGACTACCGTTGCCATCATTGTTCACACCATTTCCTCGATTTTCATTCCGAAAATACGGACGCGCCGTCTGCTCGCGTGCCATTCCTCTATAAAAATTCCTTTGCGGCTCCTGAAACGCATATCCCCCCATCCGACCTGCCACTCTCTTATAATTTAATGGACCTGCCACGTCTGTACTTTCTATAGTTCCAAAAATTCGTCAATGTCACTAATTTGGCGAACCCTCACAGCACTGCGCACCTCCTCGTCGAAATGCTTCGCGAGTCGCCGTATGATATCCTCATCACATAATTTTTCACTCAAATCTCGAGCGTTACCGATGACACGTGTCGCATATTCGGTTCGTGTCAACGCCTGACCTTCAGTATAAAAAGATCCGAATTCCAAATTTTTCTTGACCTTGTCGTGTATGTCGCGAGCCCAATATCTTGCCCGAAATTTTTCTTCAAAAGTCTGAAGATTGTGTACAGCGCCCTCCACCACGAGCCACCAATCGTTCGCCACTCCTTTCAATGCAGTTCCGATCGCGTGCCGAATTTCAGTATCCTCAATCCATCCAGCGATACAAAATTCTCGAAATTCCTGTAAGAATCGCATTGGTGTCTCCTTCCCGTCACCATTATATGTGGGTGGCTTCTGAGCTGTCGTATATAGACGAGTAACGTTCAATCCCCCTCCAATCGTCTGTCCGAAACTCATAGACGTATTGGCCCTCCGTGTTGACTCTTCTAGTTTTTCAATCCTTTTATTTTGTTTCTCAGTAATTTCTTGTGCCGCACGAATATCCGCCATCATCTCTTGTGTCCTTCTTTCAAGTTTTTCGACCGTCACCTTCTGACCAGCGACTTTTTCTTGTATATATTCATTTGTGACGTTTTGATTCTCGAGGATGCTTTCCCTTGCCTCTTTAATCTTTTTATCCGTTCGACACTCGACTGTTGAAATCTCTCCTTCCAAAGCCTCCTTCGTTGCTTCTCTCAACACCGATATCTTGCTCGAACACTCGTCTCTTATTTCTTGCTGTATTTTCATCACCTCAGTGAATTTGCCATCCATCTTCTCCTCCATCTTTTGGAAAAGCTGCACGATCTGGCCTACCTCCACGGGGTTTGGTACGACTGTCGTGGTCCTGTCCGTAGGTCTCGGTGTGCTGCCGTTCTCACTGTTTACCCGGTTATCTCCGGTCTCATCCGATACGTTTTCGTTTTTTCCGCTTGGCATAATTTCTGAGATCCGTTGTATGTCCCTTCTATCCCTGAGCCGACGACCCGCCAATAGGTGATCAGCTGTCGTTGATTCCCATAGGTAAGTTTCACCATCCTCCGCACCCTCCTCCTGCCGATGCTGTTCCTCCAAACTCTCCATCATTCGCAATTCCTCAATCTCAGTTGAAAAATTCGCTTTTTCGCCGGTATCCATCCTTTAATCTTGGCAAGTTTATTTATCCTGATACGCGTCCTACCTCGCCACTGCAGTCTTTCTTAGCTGTGTCGAGCCCCACGTTGGGCGCCAAATGTAACGTTAATTTTTTTTCGTTCACATATATTTTATTTTTCGTGGGAATTCGGGCTCGATCACATGGCTAATTAATGGAGACTTCGTAGTGGTGGACAGTGAGGCTTTATTCAAGATTTAAACAATTTTTAAAAAATGTCACTTATTAATTACTCGATTTTTTACAATGATCATTTAATTTCGCAATTTCATGTATTGGGGCGTATCCCGTAGTTTTGTGGTGGGTATTGTTTATACATTCCTCTATCTTTGGGATCGCGTCATACCATGCGTTGTGTTTGTTTGGTAGGAGTGTCCTAAACAGTCGAGAGAGTTCTCTATTCGTTCGCTCGACGCGATTGGCTTGTGGGTGACGGATGGATGTCATAACTTTTCTTATGCCGGTTTCCTTTAATAGCTCATTCCATTTTTTCGCCGTGAATTGTGTTCCTTGGTCAGAAAGTATGGCTCTTGGTTTCCCGTACTTTGGGAAGTAGTCCTGTGTTAGCTTTTTCCACGTTGCTTCCGTGGTAGCATTCTTAAGCGGGTAGATTTTTGTTAATTTTGAAAATACATCGATGACGGCCAGGATATATTTATTGCCATATTTTGCCGCTGGTAAGGGTCCATAGTAGTCGAGTGATACTAGGTCTCCTGGTCTCTCCGGCAGGATGTTTCGCATTTCAGCGAACATTCCTTGCGTGTAGATTTTGTTTCGTTGGCATGGGTCGCAGTATTTTAGCTGCTTCCTGATGCACCGGTATAGGTTTGGATAATATAAGTTCTCGCGAAGTATCAAGTAACACTTACGAGCTCCGGCATAACCGTATATTCCATGGCAATTCTCTATAAGACTTTTTATGCCTGTCCCGGGGATGACAGCTCGCTGCAACCCATGATGTGTTGTGTGTAATACTTCGTCGATTACTGTATAGTTTTTTGTTTTTGTTCCATTTTTTATGGTGGTTTTTATTTTTGCACAATATTCGTCTTCATCCTGTAGCTTCCCTAGGTTGGTGAGTATATTTTTCAATTCTTCGGTTACTTCCGTTGAGATTTTTGCGATTATTATTTCCTTACCGCTCTTTTTACTGTCGGGACGGCTGAGGATGTCTGCTACTGTGTTCCTTTTTCCTTCACAATGCTCTATTGTGGGATGATAATCTTGGATTGCTAGTGACCATCTGGTGAGCCGTACGTGGGCCAGCTTACATTCTTTTAAGAAGGTTAGTGCTGCATGGTCTGTGACGACTATTACGGTAGCGCCTAATAAGTAGGTTCTAAATTTCTCTACTGCCCATACGATGGCCAAGAGTTCCTTTTCGGTTGTGTTGTAGCCGATTTCGGCACCCTTGAGGGTTCTACTGGCGAAGTACAAGGTTCTTTCTTCTTGATTTTGATCTTTTTGGAACAGGACGGCTCCTACCGTAACGTCGCTGGCGTCTGTTTGTATGAAGAAAGGCTGATTTTTGAGGGGGTAGTGTAACATTACCTCTTTGCAGAATTTGTTTTTTACGTTTTTGAATGCTTCATCCTCATTCTCTGTCCATTTCCATTTTTTATTTTTCCGTAGGAGGTGTAATAGTGGTACCGTTGACTCTCCGTGCTCACGAGTGAATTTACTATAATAATTTACTAGCCCGAGGAATCCTCTTAGGTGTTTAATATTTTTAGGTGCCGGAAATTCCTTTATGTCTTTAATTTTTTTGGGGTCGGGACAGATACCTACTGGTGTGAGTATGTGTCCGAGGAATTTTACTTCTTGTCTGAAAAATTGTGATTTTTCTAGGTTCAGTGTTAGACCATGATTGCTGAATCGTTCCAGTAGCTCGTCGAGATTGCTGATGTGTTCGTCGAATGTTTCTGCTGTGCATAATAAGTCGTCCACGAAGTTGATAACGTATCCTAGGCCTTGTAGTACTTTTTTAAGACCTCTGACGAGGCTTGCCGTGCTAGTTCGTAGACCGAATGGTGTTACTCTGAATTCATACCAGCGTCCTCGATGCATAAATGCAGTGTATTTTCGAGAGTCGGGGGTAAGTGGCACTTGCCAAAAACTTGATTTTAGGTCTAGCGTGGTTATATACCGGACATTTTTGCATTCCTGGAATAATTCATCCGGTGTTTGCATTCGCTCGTTATCTGGTTCAATGACTTCGTTTCTCCTCCTGGCATCGAGACAGAGTCGGATCTCTCCGTTCTTCTTGGCTACCACCACGAGCGGGCTAGTATATGGGCTCGTTGATTTCTGAATAATTCCTTGGTTTGTTAGATTCCTTATTTCTTCGTCTACTTTGTCTCTATATGCAATGGGCACGGGATAGTTCATGGCCTTGAAGGGTTCGTGTGGCTTGACTTCTATTTTATGTTTATATGAGTGAGTAGTCCCGGTCGTTTGAGGAATGCGTTCCTATGTTTCTCTAGTAGTTTTCTAAATGTTTGTCTCTCGCTATCGTTTAGTCCTACGGTGTTCGTTATTTTTAAATCAATTTCTTGGTCTGTGACTGCATATTTTTGTTTGTCTTCCATGGTGACTGTATGTACTTCTGGTGAGTTTGTTTGGTTGGAGAATTGTGGATTGTCAAATTTTATTTTTATTCTTTGAAGAAGTTGGGCTGGTAGGATGAACGATATTTCATATTTTTCGAGGTCGATTTTGGTGGTTAATCTGGGAATGATAAGTGTATTACTCGTGCCGGTTTTCTCTGGGGTGATTTCAGCGAATATCTGTCGAGTCACTTTGACCGCTCGTCCAGCAGTTGCACCTCTTACGTATCCGTAAGGAGTATCCTCCTGTCAGTGGTAGCATGGGGCATTTGCTGAATAGTTTTTCATGGTCTACCGCGAACTGTTCGGATATTGCACTAATTTCACTTCTGGTGTCGACTAATGCTCGAATGGTTATGCCTTGCACGTGTATCACGAGTATCGGGCATTTGGCCTCCACTTGGCCCGTGAACGTGCTTCTTCTTTTGTTAGAAATTCTCTGGTGCTTTCCCCGTAGCCTAGCGTCACCTCTGCAGTGTTTACTTTTCGAGAGGTGACGGCTCCTCGTTTTCCGATATTTCGTTATCGTTAATTATCTCGAGTGGTTCACTGCGCTCTTCCTCAATGGTGGTGATGCGAAGGTTTCTTGTATCATCGCGGTTTCGATCCCGAGGTCGCCAGGGATATTTATTTTCCTCTCTGGTTTTGAAACGATTATCTGTCTCGCCTCGTGGTGCTTGTATTTTCCCATTGTGGTTTGGGTGCGCTGGATTATGATAGTTATATGAGGGTGTTTGTTGCCCTTCACGAGTGTTTGCGAGGCTTCTCTCATTCATTCTAAGAGGTGTGTTACGTTGACTGCTGTTTGGTGGGTGGTATATTTCGCGTTTGGGAGGTTTGGTGCTATCTCTGTTGCCTGGTCCTTCTTCGTCGTATGATGATAGCAGGTCCAATAGGCGCGCGATCGTTTTTATTCCGAGAAATTTTATAGTTGCTCGGACGTCGTCAGGAAAATGTCTTTTGATTTTCTGGACGATCTCCTCTTCGGTTAGTTTAGGTCTTAGATCGCGGGCAAGGCTTATGTAGTGGAGCGCGTATCCGATACGAGTCTTTTTTTTCGTTTCGTCATACCACTCGTAGTCGAGGGACAAGCATCAGGGCTCTTGTTGGATATAATTCTTCAAGACGAAGTGCTGCTCGACAGCCTACCTAGCTTCAATATCACTTATAAATTTAACATGTAAAGGAACAAGTGTTCTTTCGATCGATCGATTCCCCTGCATTGCGCTTGGCCGTCAGTTGATTGAATGAACTAATTAGGATACTCTGTGGGGAGTAAGGCTTATGGAGAGTGAAATAGCACGTGTGTGACCAGGTCAAGAGAGTAGCATCCCGACTTGCTGCACAACTACCACCTGTCCCGTACGGATACTTCGGCAGCTCACGATTAAGTAAGAGACCGAGTCGTAAGCGCCTTAACGGCACGATGAGGTATTTTAAATTAACGTGAATAAATGCCTCAGTATCCGGGGTACAGGACGAATAAGTTGGTCATAGCTACGAACCCGGTGTCTTGCGCGAACAGCGAGCTATAGCCAGGGACCCAAACAGTAACAAAGACGAGTAAGATAGGCAGCTAAAGTCATACTCCCTCTCTAACACTATAACCCTCGCTATCCCACACTAGACGCACCTGGTAAACATCCAGCAAGGCGGAGCCTCGACAGGCAAAACACGCGAACGGTCACAGCTAATGCTTTACAGTAGCATACCACCAGCAAACGACCAGTGATTATACAAAGGCTGACCTGTATCTCTAATGAGAATACCATGGAACGCCCCGTATGAGGACAAGAGCAGGCAGTTAGATCAGAAGCCACCAACCGGGTAAACTCGCAGAAGACACACGCCAATCACCCAGATCCTTTCCACACAGGATAAATTAAAAACTATAAAGTAAGGGAAATTCATGCCACATACGTAATTTTCAGAAAATCGCGAAAACGCGATAAACCCCGTTACATAAATTGAGTGTTCAGCTCCGTATGCGCGATATCTCATCGCCATACGAATAATAGAGTCAAAAAACCGAAAATACCGGAAAGAATTCCGCATATGTAATTTTAAGATAAATCACGCGCGCGACAAGCCCATATAAATAAATTGAGTGTTAAGCTCCGTATGCTCGCGCTCGCATCGTCATACGAATAATCGAGTCGAAACCCGAAAAAACTGGGAATTATTCCACATCCGTAATTATAAAACGAGTATAGCTTAAGACAAAAGTCCATACGAACGATACTAGATCGCCGTACTAGACCACAAGATCCCATTCCGACATCCTCACAAACATTACAAACCAAAACAGTGCCTTAAGCTCAAACAAAAATGAAGAATTACCCACCAAATACAAAGACCAATGATAAAAGGGTAACGAATCGTATGTTCACCACGGACATATGCAAATCAATAAACCCAGACTGCGGTCCCTCAACAAAAATAAAAAACAGTAGAATCAATCACACACTCTCATAAAACAATAGACACAACTCCTTCCATCCAGCTCATAATAATAATAAATAAAACTACGCGAAATAAATTGGAACTACGCGATTTCACCGCAACCGCAAAGCAGACGCGCATTAAACCTCGCACGAAGAGGGATAAAGTTAAGTAAATCAAATAAAAGAAATCGCAAAACGTTTCAATATATATGCTAGAAGAGCTTCGGCCCACTGCGTACTTCCTCCATGAACATCCCTAGGAGACCCGGACTTTACACCTCTAAGCGTGCCCTGAACCATCCCAGCCCACTTTCTAACCCTTTCAAACCCACGTTACTCCTCTTTTATGACTCCACTTTTTGACTTCCCTTTTGTGACTTCCACGTTTTTCGCTTAGCGCACGAACCCTCCTAGGGGAACCTAGGTTTTACCCCTTTCAGCTCCCCCTGACTCCCTTTCTGACCACTTCCTTACTCACTTTTTGACTCCCACTTAAAACACTTTCTGACCCTCTTCCCCTGTTTCGATTTTTTTACACGAATTGGTGGCGGCAGTGAGATATTTTTATAATATAGAGACATCTTATATATAAAAATGCATGTTTGTCTGTCTGTCTGTCTGTCTGTCTGTCCGGCTATACAAAGCTACACGCGTTGACCGATTTCAGCCAAACTTTATACCGATATTGTTGAAGACCAAAGGAAGGCGACTGTATATATCTCATCCCTGAAGACCACCCCCTTCATCCCCTAAAAAGAATCTTATATATAAAAATAAATGTTTGTCTGTCTGTCTGTCTGTCTGTCTGTCCGGCTATACAAAGCTACACGCGTTGACCGATTTCAGCTAAACTTTATACCGATATTGTTGAAGACCAAAGGAAGGCGATTGTAATATCTCACCCCTAAAAACCAACCCCTTCATCACCTAAAAAAAAATTCTTAATAAAATCCACATGCCTTTATCGATAACAACCAAACCAAGCACAAATATTGTTAAGAGCCTAAGGAAGGTTACTGGATATATCTCACCCCTGAAAACCATCCCCTTCATCCCCTAAAAAAAATTCTTAATAAAATCCACACGCCTTCACCGATTACAATCAAACCAAGCGCAAATATTGTTAAGAGCCTGAGAAAGGTCACTGGATATATGTCACCCCTGTTATGTTGCGGAATATTCCACTTCACGTCTTCTTAGGAATATTCCTTAGCTGACATAGCTAGATATAAAATTCTAAAAGATAACTGTCATACAAGACAGGATGCGAGGTAGACGCCGACTCAGCATGAGGCGACTCGCTAGGCGATTTACGATTGGCTAAAGCCAAAGCTGCAAACTAAGGGATTTTAGCAAACGCAGTTGCTAACTGCTTTACTAAAGGCAGAACTTATTTATACTCAACAGAGAACGGTTGGTTCCTCGTGAAATTCTCGAAACAACGTATTATTGTACTTCTTACTTTGACAATTGAATAGACAACGGAAAGTTACCGTTGCCTATAATAAATACTTCCTTTTATATAAATTCGCGTTTTCATCTTTTACTCGAGATTCATCTCCTTATCGGCAAACAATCCCAAAAAATAATAACTTTTTAATATTATACTGAATACCAAATAATCAAATTACTCGGTACCGGCATAACATTTGGCGGCAGCGGTGGGATCTGCCGAAGTTAAGTGATTCGCGATTTATTAGGACAAAAGTGTTTTGGACAAAGTTAAGAGCGACACTAACGTGACGACTACAACGCGTGCAAGGACACCAGTGTAGTTCGTGAAAACCCGACTAATCTAACGCGAATATGCGAAGTGAACGTCGGTGCGGGGTGACGTATCGGTCAACCGTTTGAAGTCCCGATTGACGGTGTCACGTTAAGTCGCGGAGAACCGCACAAAGTGTGCAACCGAGTACGCGAAATAGCTACTCGAAACGAAGCCGTCGAGCAGTCATTGCCGACGCACAGAAGACGAGCCCAGGAACCACCAAGAGACGGGTCAACGGTACCAGGGAGGATAACTGGACCAGCCTTCGACGGAAGCTACGAGACAACGAGGTCTATAGCACCGGAGGAACTGCACCCGAGAACAACGCCATGGAAAGGACCGTCTACCAGATCATCTTTCTGTAAGTGGCGGTTGCATTACTATTACATATTGCCTTGAAAAAGAAAAAAAAATATTTGCCAAAGCCAGAGTAGAGTCGATATTTGGAAAAATATTCCACTAGATATATATTTCTCTTGAGATTTTGTGGGAATATTTTTAAGTAGAGTTCGCCGCGAAATTAGCGAATATGTCAGAGCCTAGAAGAGCCCGACCAAGAAATAGGGGCAACTCACTAGAGACGACGTTGCCCAGCGCAGAGGTGGACCCTACAGCTGGATCAGCCGCGGCCGTAGGGGACATCGTTTACGGAGCGCGCAGGGCGCTATTTGGGGTCTCGCCGTCGGGGCGAATCCCTTCGACCAGACAAGGGGCCCTGGCGGACCGACTGACGGCCCAGTTTGGCGTAAACCCACGTAGGGGTGCGTCATTCGGGGATTTCGACAGCGACGCTAGCGACGACTTGTTTAATATGGCCACTGGCGAGCAAACGCCCGAGCACATCACCGAGGACATGGGTAAACGGGAAATAGAAAATATGCGAACAATAGATCGCGTAAGTTTTTCAGCAGCTACCGGTACGACAACCCGGTCGGTACCAGCAAGAGTACGCGATCGGTTGGAAGCGGTCGACCGAAGCCAACGCGAGTTGGAAAGAGCTCGACGCCAGTGCGAGAGACTGCAGCGCGAGCACGATCCAGGCCAACGCGAACTCGATCGCGAGCTCAGGGAAGCCGAAACACTGTCAGCAAGACGGAATTTGGCAGATACGCTAAACGAGGGTGGAGCAGACGAATACGAACTCATCCACTCCTTACGAGAGCAAATTGCCGAGCTCCAGCGACGGTTAGGAGGAGCAGGGATGGAGGACATTCCGCCCCCCGCACTGCCCCCGAGACGCACGCGGTTCGAGGAGACGCAGAGGCCCTCAAATAGGCTCAGCCTCAGTCTCGGTATAAAAATGGTAAAAACGTTCGACGGCAAGGATTCGAAGGCATTGCCGCTCTTCTTAAAGTCCTGCGAGACGATATTCCGCAGGGTAGCAAAGGAGGAGCATGACACCCTCCAGGAGTTGATAGTCATGAGTAAGCTAGAGGGTGCAGCAGCAAGACAACTGGAGCACGAAACCATCAGCACCATGGCGCAACTCAGAAGCGAGTTGGAAGCGTTGTACGGACAATGGAAGTCCCTGGCCGCGCTGCAAATAGAGTTCAGCTCCCTCCGGCAAGGACAGAACGAGGACATCGCCGCCTACGCGGCAAGGACGGAGAGGATCTTGGTAGACATCGCCGAAATACCCTGCGAACCATTGCAAACAGAGGATCAATAGATCACCGTCGAGAGCGTCACACGACGAAGCGCCCAGGCCAACTTCGAAAACGACCTGCACGGCCAGATGCAAGTGCTGGTGCGTGCTAGAAATTACCAAACGCTGCATGACTCTGTGGCAGGGGCTATAGAGATAACCAACATGGTGCAGCCAAAGGGAGGGGTACGTAGAGTATTAAGCCACCCCAGAAGGTCCCAAGGCGCATCACCCCGGCAGGGAGAAAATTGTTTCACCTGCGGAAAAACTGGACACATGGCTCGAGACTGCACCCAGAATACTGGACGAGTAAACCTACGAGTATCGAGTGAAAACAAGTCAATCCTCAATGTGGAAATAACCTGCAATTACTGCCAGAAGAAAGGCTACATGGAGAAGGACTGCCGGAAGAGACTGTCGCAGAATAAAAGCGAGCCAACGCAGCCGCCCCGACAGCCAAGAAACGCAGGCTACAAAGATGCAAAAAACACAGTAACTGCGGGGCCAGATCCAGCCACTGCAGGTGTGAACACGCTGGGCGCACTGAGACTGAATACGCTAACTGTCCAGCAGAGACCTGCGTGCAAGCAGAAGAAAACAACGCTGCAGCTTCTACAAGTAACGCTGCCGGCGTCGAGTACCACCGCCAGCGACTTCGATATCGATGCACCGTTGGCCACGACCGGGGTACTCACCCTCAAAGCGGACACCGGGACGCAGTGCAGCATAATCAAGGAAGGCTGTCTCAAACCAGAGACCATGGTGAGCGACTGCACCGTAGAGCTGCAGGGGGTAGCGGGCGAGGAATTCACCCCCCTTGGTATAGCTAAAATTATACTCGAGACACCGGCTTTAAATGTAGAGCATTGGTTCTACGTCGTTCCTAACAATGTGCCGTTGAAGGTCAACGGATTACTTGGCATGGACTTTATCAAGCAGCGTAAAGCGGACATCCTGCATGGCGAGATGCTCAAGTTGTATGGGCACTGTATGCCGCTAAGGGACGGCGCGACGAGGATATATTCGTCACCACGCAGTAGAACTGCCGCCACGTGCAAATACATAGGCCTGCTTACAAAGATAAATCTTCCTTCCGGAAACGGGTCTAACATGGATGCCGCCAAGGAAAATACATTTGTCAGACTACCTACAGGGAGCGGGATCGGCCGAGGCATCATAGAGAGACCCCGTGTCATGCCGCACAGTAGACGCAGAGCCCGAAATCGTGGCAGAAAAGTCAGAAAAAAATTTTTACAATCGGGATATTTGAGCAGGCAGTCAGGTAGAGGACTAATGGCTGCGTTAAATTGTAAAAGGGGAACCTTTTTCACCGTATACCTTCGTCGCTGCGTCAGTTGGAAGTTAGCCTTCGAGACGAGTGTTCGCATCGCGCGCTGAACGAGCGAAAACTACCGTGACTTATAAAATCGATAACTTTAAAGTGAAGTGTTTTAAATCAATCCGGAGACATGGATACGACTTCTGGAGGTATGTAGAAGATATTTTTACATTGGTTGAGATTAAAATAAATATGTAAATTATTGAAGTGTAGTATAAACTACTGCATAAATAAAGTGAAAGAATTTTGTAAACTTATATTTTCAACTATCCGAAAAGTTATACTTTCTGCCATATTCTGCGACAGCCAATGTCTAAGCCTTTAGTTTATTATATAAGCTTGCGAAATTAACAGGAATTAGCTGCCTAGAGCTGCCTAACTTTGTCTGTTATGGTTTTTGGCAACGTAAAACAGGCGGTTGCCGACCGTGCACGCGCGCGCGGCGCCATACGCCATGCCATGGGGCCATTGAACAGCTGCTACTTGAGCAATAGGACTATATCCATACATATACCATATATAATATATATATATATACATATATATATACAAAATACAAATTCAAGTAAATGATTTATATATCTATTTTTGTAGACATACAACAATACATATATATGTAAGTATATACTAAAGTAATTAATTTGAATCGTCACATTTTATTTATATTTGATACATTTTAATTATATATATAGGTATATATGGGGCATTCCACGCCAAATCGGACAGTTCAATTTTTTTTCCCTTGATTTTGTCATATTTTCATGTACTCATCAAAAATCGGCTTCTGGTACATTTTGAGATGTTTTTGGTCACCCGTTCAAAAAATATTTGTTTATGTTTTTTTTGCTCATAACTTCTTTCATATGTTACGTCCTGTGTCTCCTCACGAGTACGAGAGAGAAAGCGAATAGCGGACCAACATAGCCCAAGCCATGCGTATATGAGTAAGAGAGATAGAATTATTAGGATAGGTCACCTTCTAGTACCCATATGCGATATACTATTATGTGACCCACTATACATTTACTATACTACATTCACTATACTGCATTATACATCTACTACATTTACTATATACCACATTCGCCTTACTATACTATATTTACTACACTACTACTATACTACATTTACTATACTATATTCACATTTGCTATATATTATACATATACTATATTTTGCTATACTATGTTACCATTTATATTTCTCTACATTTACCATACTTGTAATACCTCATTCAATTGATGATTATGTAATTCTCGATTTGAACTATCTATGTTAAAAATACATATATTGAAATCTCAATTTAACAAGTTAATGATTGTATTTAATAATATATTTAAATATAAGATGCGCGAATGCCGAGCGGCTTGCACTCGTGGGCTCGCTTAGACGACATAGCAAGAAGCTACCTGAGAGGGAGTGAGAGGTAAGAGATAGACTTCTCCCATGAGCAGAAGTGAGACGACTCTACTCCTCGAAAGCACCACGACAATAGCAGCTCGGCTCCTCGCATAAACAAAACGCTAGAATATACAACGACCAGCATTCTCGGTAACATCTGCAAGTAATATAATTGCTAGCTACAGCTACAAGCACAGCACAACGTCAGAAAAGAATAAGCAATAAAGCCATTAGGATTCACCCAGAGCGAGTCGGAGTCATAAAGTAATAAAGCCATTAGCAAGTCGCATACTGAAGTAAGCTATAAAGTAATAAAACGTCCGTTCGGGAAAACCCGTCGAGCAAAGAGTCAACGGGATAGTCGAAGCAATAAATCAGAAGAATTTCCAAAGGAACTTAATTTACTATGCAGCCTACTCTGACTGCGTAGGCCTACCCCAATCAAGACTCGAGCTCGAGGGGTTCGCCCACTTAAAACATTTGGCTACAAGAACAAACTCGAAAGTCCGCACGGACCAGACACGCACGTGCACAAGCATTCTACCAATAGGACACAATTGTACACACCCAACATATTCATAGAATAGTACCAACGACAAAGTGCAGCAAGCCTAGCATCCTCGCGGTACATGTGCTAACCACCTGCAACCACTTGAAAGAGACGACGCCAGCTAGACGCCCTAACTTGTCCAGCCCTTGAACGCCTGTGCCATCCCCTAGCAATGCTGTTGCTAGACAGAGATAGACATATTCGTACATTCATACACGCGCACGCCTGGCCTCTCTCTCTCAAGAAGAGAATAATTGTATCTGGTATAATTAAAATAAGACTCATAATGTTAACTGTAGAATAAAACGATGCGTAGTAGAGTAACTAAATCCTGCGACGCAAAACCATTCCGAGAAGTGTTGTTCGCTACATAAGATAAACAATAAGATCACCGTAGGCTTCGCCTGTGCGACAGATTTCTTTGTTAAGTGTAGACGCGTGCATAGGAGGGGGCAACGCGCTCCAAGATGACGCAACCCCCACCTCGGCACGCGCTGCCGACTATATATATGCACGACAATTTAGTCGCGAGAGTTAGATCAGTTACGAGTTTCTAGTCATCAGTTAGTAGCGTGCAGTCAGCAGTCCGTGCTGTCGATCACGAATCTTTATATCGCGTCGTTGTATCCTCGTAGAAGTAAGTCCGAGGCGGTCATTACAGACTGACAAGAATACAACCGTGTCTTAATTCTCGAATTTAAATTATAACGTGACCAAGTGTAAGAATTTCAGTGTGAGTTTCAATAATTATATCGAAATTAATATCAGTGTCAACTTTATTTCTCGACCCTTTCACTCTACAATTATTCGTTTCCTTTTGAATTATTTCAACATATTATCAATTAGTTATACCTTTCATTCTCGCGATACTTTTAATTCATACGCTTCTACGTTAATCCAAGTACATATCCTCCGGAGCGATCACTATTTGCGCTCCTCCACATTATCTATTGTAGCATAGTGCCTCCACTGGCACATGTTACCCTTTCTCCCTACATACATAAGTTAGACCGATAAGTATACGCCGTTACGCTTTCATCAGCGTCGCAGCGTGCTGTTCGCTTTCAGCAGCGATACAGAATTCTGAATAACCCTTCCTCGACCATATATTTCATCCTTACACATGGGTAAACGTAGAGGTGGCCGTAGACATGCTGTACGTCGCTTCCTTGCCATATTCAAAAGGATACTAAATAATGAAAATCATTCTACAGCAAAATTTACGGAAATAGACAACTGTTCACTTGCTCTCGGTGTGCCATTAAAACAAAGTGCGATCTCCTGTGTCGAAAAAGAAATCGAGAGAGAATCCATACGAAATATAAAAATCTCTAACGTGCGGTCGTTACCACGAATCACGTCCGACGTATCTTACCGTGGTTTATTCAAACGTGCCATCATCAGGGAGGCTGTTGCATTTCGCTGGACCCCTATCAGTCCCCACGGACTCATCCACCACATTGGAACTCCGGATTTCGAGGATCTACTAGTACTCGATCAATTCTGGGCTGGTATACCCGTAATCACCTTGGATTAAATCTACTACCCGCTACGCCCTTCCGCTCACGCAGCCGGCATCCATATACACCATAGACAACAACCGGTAAGTAGAACCGCTTAAATTACATATATATATATACGTGTGAACCTATCCGAAGATATATCAGAAACGGCCTCATCCCTGCTGGTGAATCCCGGCTAAATCGAGGCTAACCCTTCTAGCAACCGTACGATCAAAAAGAATTTTTCTTTTTTTATAATATTAGAACAAGGACGTAACACATAATAGTCTAAATTCAATTTTTTTTTCATAACTGTTGTTTTTTATGTACTTTTCAAAAAAAAATACGAATAATTATTGCGGCTACTTATTTGTTACAATAATTAAAATTCATTAAAATTTTGATCTGATCCTTCAACACAAATTCTATACAATTTTATGTCTTTATTACAGGGTCCCATTACGAAGGAGTACATTTGACAAGGAAAGAATTATATCTTATTATAAAGGATAATTTGAACGATAATTTCGCTACGTTATTGTTTGGCTTTCTGATTCGCAATCAGTCACTTTCACAACCCGCGTATATCAATTTTGTTCAATTCAATTATAATAATTAAAATTCAAATAACTAATGCAAGTTATATATCATTGTATACGAAAACGTCATACTAAATAAGTAAATTATTTCATCCTTTTTTGAGTGGTACGGCAGGAGGGAGTTTTTTTGAAAATTTTTAATTTTTTTTAACATACTTGTCCGCCATATTGGATCAGCCATTTTGTTTACAATAATTTGGCTCTCGGATTCGTAATGAGCGACCCTCAAAACCCACATATAGCAGTTTTTGTCAAGATCGGACACCTTTTTAACATTCATGTCCGCCATATTGGATCGGCCATTTTGTTTACAATAATTTGGCTTTCGGATTCGTAATAAGCGACCCTAAAAACCCGCATATACCAATTTTTGTCAAGATCGGACACCTTTTTAACATCCATGTCCGCCATATTGGATCGGCCATTTTGTTTACAATAATTTGGCTTTCAGATTCGTAATCAGCGACCTTAAAAACCCCTGCATACCAATTTTCATTCCGATCGGAGGTTATTTGTATTTACTGCCACGATTTCGGGCTCTGCGTCCACTGTGCGCCGTCAAGAATCAAAAGAGTGAGTTTAGAAGTTTCTAAATGCGACGGGGAAGTGCAACAGCCGACGGTGACATGCGAGCCATCGGAGATAGCGAAGACCGTACGTAACCGCCAGGTCAAGGCACTGCGCGTTATCTCAGAGAGCACGGGGAAGAAGGCCAAACGGTTTGCGCAGAAACAACGAAGCCCGACTTGGTGCCCCCCCAGCAGTGGAAAGCAAGCAGCTCGCGCAGGAATAATGTGCTAATACAACGGTGTATTCCATCTACGAAGAAACAAGCTACAGAGCGCGCACAAGGTGCAGTATCGCGCACCCCTTAAGGTCGAATCGAAGGACCGAGGTTCGCAACCCTTGCCTGGGAAGAACGTAAAATCCGGGCATGGGTCCAGTAAAATCCATAAAGCCGGAAAAAGAAATATAGATGCAGACGCTCTGAGTCGCATATACGCGACCACACGAGCCCAAGTGAAAGATAGCGCAATCGGGTATACGAACAGCCGCACAAAGCGGAAAGTCAAAGATACCCAAGGCAACCACCCTAACTCGTCGAAGCGAGAGGCTAAACTCACTCACGAGAAAGAGAAGTGGAGATGCCGACAGACAAAATGCTAGCGGAAGGAATAGTCTAGTCCAGCAGGAGTCAATGGAGCGCGCCGCTGAAGGGCGTGGCAAAGAAACCCGATGCCACCGGAGTGAGGAAAATGCGCGGAGTGGTGGACTTTCGAAAGTTGAACGAAGCTACCATCCGAGACTCGTGCCCACTGCCCAATCTAACCGAAATATTGGACCTGTGGGAACGAGCCCGAAATTACATGACGTTGGACCTTGCCTCGGGATTGCACCAAATCCTGATGGCGCAGGAAAACATAGAAAAATGACATTTTTCACTCCGCGGGGCCATTTGGAGTATAACCGCATGCCATTCGGATTGAAGAACGCGCCGACGACTTTCTAGCAGCTAATGAACTCCGCGTTAGCAGGACTACAGGGCGTCAAATGCTATGTTCACCTCGACGACATAGTAACACACGGAGTAAGAGCTCCTCGCCAAAATTTGGGCTTTTGCTCAATTTCGACCATATAGTTATGGTACACGTTTCACGGTAGTGACGGACCACCAAACGCCCACCTGGATGTTCGGAGTAAAGGACCCGGGTTCGAGACTAATGCGTTGGAAAATAAACATGGCGGAACATCAGTTTAACGTCGAATATAAGGCATGAAAGCGTTATACAAATGCAGTTGCGCTAAGCCGTATATTCCTCACTACGAGGACCCAAGCGAGAGCAAAGAACGAAGTCCGTGAGTCGGAAGAGCACAGCACGACGGGGCAACTTGGCACAGCGAATGACCGCACAAAGCAGAGGGCCGAAGATACGCCTCACAGCCGTGGTAGCTCGTTGGAGCGAGAGATCGCGCTCGCCCACGAGACAGAAAAGGACAGCATGTGCCCAGGTACGGACAGCCGCACAAAGCGGAGAGCCGAGAATACCCCGGGCCAGCCCTAGCAACGAGGCAGAGCGAGAGAAAGCGCCTGCCAATGCTACAGATAAGGGTAGAGAGATCCGCAGCGTGCATGAACGTCGCTCTACTGAGCCCAACAGCCCTGCCGCAAAGCCGAGCGGTCGGGGAAGAGGCAGACCACGCAAGCTAGTGCGGACAAGCATGAGTCAGACTGCGTGCATCGCTGAAAGGGACAGAGCGAGCGCAGCACGGCGGAGCTACCGGTGGGCACACCAAGCAAAGAAACTGCGGTCCGAGCACCGCACAAGCCTGCTGAGGAAGCGAGGCAAGGCGGGGGCCGTAGCTCGCAAACCTCCAGCAGCACAGAAGAAGACAGCAATATGAGAGAGCACAGCGACTGCGGCAGTAGCGTAGCTACCCCATTGACCGACGACCGCCTGAAGATAACAAGGAAATATCACGACACCCCCTTAGGAGGGCATCAGAGTATCAAGCGTACGTTACGTCGGATCCGAACCAAATACGACTGGCCCGGCATAACAAGGGATTTGGAAAAATACATAACATCCTGCGAATCCTGCCAAAGGAATAAAATCAGGAAAAAGGAACGAGTGCCGATGGCGGTAACGGACACCCCATCGAGGTCATTTGAAAAGGTCGCGGTCGACATCGTAGGACCGCTACTAGAAAGCGCATCTGGAAAAAGATATATACTTGCTATCTAGGACGCGCTCACAAAGTACAGTGCAGCGATATCACTGCCGAACCAAAAGGCTTCGACAGTCGCTAGAGCACTCGTTGAAGAATTAATTTGCCGGCACGGAACACCTGAAATGATACTATCGGATCAGGGTACGAACTTCCTCAGCTCGACCTTCAAAGAAATATGTCGACTGCTGCCAATCAAGAAGATACAATTGACAGCCTACCATCCGGAATCAAATGGCGCATTAGAAAGATCGCAATGCACCCTCGTTGAGTACCTAAAAAATTTCATAGAGGAGAATCAAAGAAATTGGGACGAGTGGCTGCCGTATGCGATGTTCACGTACAGCACCACTCTACATACGGGGACCGGACTATCTCCCCACGTTTTGGTGTACGGACGCGAGGCTGAGTTGCCGACCGCCGTGAAACAGGAGCCCCGCAGCACCTATGCCTACGATGATTACGTCCACGAGTTACGCGAGCGATTACACGCCGCATGGCCTGTAGCGCGCAACAACCTAGAAGGCGCGAAAAGACAGTCAAATAATGCAAATGGCCACAGTGCGCAGGAACAGGAGTACCGCGTCGGCGAATGAGTACTCCTCCGAGATAAGACGGTGTACAGGGGGCGGTCAGCCAAGCTGACCCCGAAGTGGAGGGGACCTCACGAAATAGTAGAGAAGAGGCCTCCCATCAATTACGTCGTCCGAAAGGGACGAAAAACACAGGCGGTGCATGCAAACCGCCTGAAGCTCTTTATCAAGGACTAATAGCTCAGGAAATTTGAATACTTATAGCTAATTAAAACTAAATATTAGCTAGAAAATAAATGTGGAAAAGAGCCCCTCAGGACGCAGGATAGGGAGCTCCAATAAAGTAGAAAACGTCTTAGGAGACCTAATTTTATCAACAGGCATTCAGAGATAAATATAGATATAGAAAAAATATATTGACCGAAACAATTGAAAAGAAATTGCACTCGAAAAGCACCTCGAAAAATGTATAGCATATTAATACTGACACCGATAGTGTTCAGCGTAGAGTGTAAAAAGAATATATAGAGTAAATTGAAGAAATGAAGCCTCTAGGAGCATACTCAATTTTGGGAAAAATAAGTCAACGTGCTGTGACGTAGTCACAGATCCTAAAGGATAGGAAAGATTAAATAAAAAGGAATACGAATTAAATAAAAATAAAAATTAATACAGATAAAAAAATTGTATATTGTGAAAATTAGAATAAATACGGAATAGATACAGAGAATACAAGGAGAAGTAGAATAAGAAAAATAAATTCGCAGTAAATTCCATCACGAGACGCTTCGAAACAGGCTGGATCCTGCATATTCCCTCACTGCCGAAAAACAGCGGGTCAGCGACCGGCTGGCCTCGCTCGAGCAGTGAGGGGAATGGTACGGCACGGTAGTGGGGCAATCTGAAACAAAAGAAATTACATGAGCTATGATAAGGAGAAGAGTAAAAATAAGAGAGTGGAAAGGAAAGCAAAAGTATAAAAGGCAGCTTCAAACAGAGAGACTCTATTATTCGTTTCCAACTGTCTACAGAGTCAGAGCTCGTTGGTGTGCAACTATAAAATCTTTTGAAATATCCAGAAATCCATTAAAAAATCTAAAAATTTTAACGGAAAAGGGTATGAGTCAGCCCTACAAATTTATTAGAACATTGACAAATAAAAAAAATACAGTGCAAGTTAGTGGAGGAACTAATATAAAGATTAATAGCGGACAGCAGTGGACTGTGTAAAAACAGAAAAGATTCTAAAAAACAGATTAAGAAGAGAAAGTTGGTGGCATTAAAATAAATAATTAGGATTTAGTTTAGGAGAATTAAGAAAATAGTATAAGAAAGTTTAGGTAGAATAGTTAGCAATAAGTCCGGATAGTTTATAAGAAGTATTGTCAACGCAGCGCGTTGACACGTTTGAAAGACTCGCTTGTAGTACCGAGAGGTTTCCAAATTAAAAACTTGGAGAAAGAAAAAAGTGGAACAATACTGAAAAAAAAAAATAGAATAACGAACAACAGTTAGAAAAATTATAACATAAAGACTTGATACAGTATATTTAAGATTTGTAATAAATCACCGCGTCAAGGAGTAAGAGACTCTTGAAGTAGAATTATAGAAAAAACGGTAGGAAAAGTAATAAACAACCAGAATTAGGAGGGCACCAGCAAACCTGACCCAGGGAAACTTGATTTAGAATTTTAGGATAATTAGAAAAATAATTAAGAGAGAAACAATTTTGTCAGCATTGTCAAGCGCGTCGGTTGATGACGACACCACTCAACAGACATAAAGGATAAGAGAAAGATACATTAGAAGGCCAACTCACCAGGAACGAAGAATAACTGGAACGTCCAGGTCCAACGCCAAAGATTCCTGGAGAAATCCGTCAACTAAATGATAAATAACTAATAATCACCGGAAGATAGTCGTACTGCAACTGTCATATTTCCACACATAAAGAACATCACTCACGAACCGAGAGCACCATTTCCACGTGAAAACACGCTGGAAATTCCCGGGAACGGCACGACCACAATAAACAAAGAGCCCAAACGCGAAACAATACGAATAACAAATTATTTTGATGAATTAATATGAAAACGCGGACACGGACACAGACCCGGCGTCTAGACCAGCTGACCGACGCGCCAGCAACGCCGAATGAAGCCCAGCAGACCGCGCATCAGCCACCAGGCAAGCAAAAGATCAAGACGGCCGAGCTCGGTTCTGCCTAGTTGAGACATCCACCGCCGAGCGCAGAAGTCGAAATCAGATAGCATCACGGGTAAAGAAGAGTGCGGAACTTTCAGAGCGAATATACGTTACAAATAAATTGTACGGCGAACGGCGCCAAGAAAGCCGAACACTGCAGAATTCTCTACAATTGTTAAATCCTACTTATACCTACTATAGAAGTCTCTAATTAATTATCTAAGTGTTCGAGCCCGAATTCTTCCCCTCAGAAGACTAAAATTTAATGCTAACGTGAAAATACCGTTACAGTGCAGACTCTATTCGGTTGATATACACATGTTAATAGGTAATTCGATTTCTGCAAATGACAGTGAAATATGCCAAAATATTTCAATATTTCAAGATAATATTAATATTTATGAAAAAAGCGTCAATACTTATGCGACTGACTGACCTAAAGGCCTACAGCGAAAATGGACACAGATAACGGCGAGAAATGCGCGAAAAGGGTTATTCAACTAACCCATCCCCTCATCGTCCTAATGCAACAGCAAGGGTGATGGCTATACGTCGCGCCAACCCTAGAAAAATTGTGGGAACAACCCCACTCGGCTTGAAATGATAAATAATACGGGAATATTGGCTATGGTAGGCGTATGTATAGTAAGTAACCGCCCGAGATTTCAGCATCAAAACCATCGAGCGAACATCACAGATCGTACGGGAAAACTACCTTCCGTCGTTTAATTTGACATAAACTGAGATCGAAGCTCAGGCACCCCCGACGCAGACCGAGAGGACCATTCCACTACAAAGCGTGCTGCGAGACTCCGACGAGCTTCAGAAGCTCGGAGCTCGAGCCGACCACATCATGGAAACCCTCAATACCGCCGGAGACGGAATGCAGCACATCCACAACCTGAGCTTTTACTCCTTGGGTGCTGTAGCACCGATAGCCTTGGTTGGCTACATTCTGTTTCAATGTTACAGGCTCCAAAGAAACAGAACACTGTTACGTCCTGTGTCTCCTCACGAGTACGAGAGAGAAAGCGAATGGCGGACCAACATAGCCCAAGCCATGCGTATATGAGTAAGAGAGATAGAATTATTAGGATAGGTCACCTTCTTGTACCCATATGCGATATACTATTATGTGACCCACTATACATTTACTATACTACATCCGCTATACTGCATTATACATCTACTACATTTACTATATACCACATTCGCCTTACTATACTATATTTACTACACTACTACTATACTACATTTACTATACTATATTCACATTTGCTATATATTATACATGTACTATATTTTGCTATACTATGTTACCATTTATATTTCTCTACATTTACCATACTTGTAGTGCCTCATTCAATTAATGATTATGTAATTCTCGATTTGAACTATCTATGTTAAAAATACATATATTGAAATCTCAATTTAACAAGTTAACGATTGTATTTAATAATATATTTAAATATAAGATGCGCGAATGCCGAGCGGCTTGCACTCGTGGGCTCGCTTAGACGACATAGCAAGAAGCTACCTGAGAGGGAGTGAGAGGTAAGAGATAGACTTCTCCCATGAGCAGAAGTGAGACGACTCTACTCCTCGAAAGCACCACGACAATAGCAGCTCGGCTCCTCGCATAAACAAAACGCTAGAATATACAACGACCAGCATTCTCGGTAACATCTGCAAGTAATATAATTGCTAGCTACAGCTACAAGCACAGCACAACGTCAGAAAAGAATAAGCAATAAAGCCATTAGGATTCACCCAGAGCGAGTCGGAGTCATAAAGTAATAAAGCCATTAGCAAGTCGCATACTGAAGTAAGCCATAAAGTAATAAAACGTCCGTTCGGGAAAACCCGTCGAGCAAAGAGTCAACGGGATAGTCGAAGCAATAAATCAGAAGAATTTCCAAAGGAACTTAATTTACTATGCAGCCTACTCTGACTGCGTAGGCCTACCCCAATCAAGACTCGAGCTCGAGGGGTTCGCCCACTTAAAACATTTGGCTACACTATAAGAAAAAACTCGAAAGTCCGCACGGACCAGACACGCACATGCACAAGCATTCTACCAATAGGACACAATTGTACACACCCAACATATTCATAGAATAGTACCAACGACAAAGTGCAGCAAGCCTTGCATCCTCGCGGTACATGTGCTAACCACCTGCAACCACTTGCAAGAGACGACGCCAGCTAGACGCCCTAACTTGTCCAGCCCTTGAACGCCTGTGCCATCCCCTAGCAATGCTGTTGCTAGACAGAGATAGACATATTCGTATATTCATACACGCGCACGCCTGGCCTCTCTCTCTCAATAAGAGAATAATTGTATCTGGTATAATTAAAATAAGACTCATAATGTTAACTATAGAATAAAACGATGCGTAGTAGAGTAACTAAATCCTGCGACGCAAAATCATTCCGAGAAGTGTTGTTCGCTACATAAGATAAACAATAAGATCACCGTAGGCTTCGCCTGTGCGACAGATTTCTTTGTTAAGTGTAGACGCGTGCATAGGAGGGGGCAACGCGCTCCAAGATGACGCAACCCCCACCTCGGCACGCGCTGCCGACTATATATATGCACGACAATTTAGTCGCGAGAGTTAGTTCAGTTAGATCAGTTACGAGTTTCCAGTCATCAGTTAGTAGCGTGCAGTCAGCAGTCCGCGCTGTCGATCACGAATCTTTATATCGCGTCGTTGTATCCTCGTAGAAGTAAGTCCGAGGCGGTCATTACAGACTGACAAGAATACAACCGTGTCTTAATTCTCGAATTTAAATTATAACGTGACCAAGTGTAAGAATTTCAGTGTGAGTTTCAATAATTATATCGAAATTAATATCAGTGTCAACTTTATTTCTCGACCCTTTCACTCTACAATTATTCGTTTCCTTTTGAATTATTTCAACATATTATCAATTAGTTATACCTTTCATTCTCGCGATACTTTTAATTCATACGCTTCTACGTTAATCCAAGTACATATCCTCCGGAGCGATCACTATTTGCGCTCCTCCACATTATCTATTGTAGCATAGTGCCTCCACTAGCACATGTTACCCTTTCTCCCTACATACATAAGTTAGACCGATAAGTATACGCCGTTACGCTTTCATCAGCGTCGCAGCGTGCTGTTCGCTTTCAGCAGCGATACAGAATTCTGAATAACCCTTCCTCGACCATATATTTCATCCTTACACATGGGTAAACGTAGAGGTGGCCGTAGACATGCTGTACGTCGCTTCCTTGCCATATTCAAAAGGATACTAAATAATGAAAATCATTCTACAGCAAAATTTACGGAAATAGACAACTGTTCACTTGCTCTCGGTGTGCCATTAAAACAAAGTGCGATCTCCTGTGTCGAAAAAGAAATCGAGAGAGAATCCATACGAAATATAAAAATCTCTAACGTGCGGTCGTTACCACGAATCACGTCCGACGTATCTTACCGTGGTTTATTCAAACGTGCCATCATCAGGGAGGCTGTTGCATTTCGCTGGACCCCTATCAGTCCCCACGGACTCATCCACCACATTGGAACTCCGGATTTCGAGGATCTACTAGTACTCGATCAATTCTGGGCTGGTATACCCGTAATCACCTTGGATTAAATCTACTACCCGCTACGCCCTTCCGCTCACGCAGCCGGCATCCATATACACCATAGACAACAACCGGTAAGTAGAACCGCTTAAATTACATATATATATATATACGTGTGGACCTATCCGAAGATATATCAGAAACGGCCTCATCCCTGCTGGTGAATCCCGGCTAAATCGAGGCTAACCCTTCTAGCAACCGTACGATCAAAAAGAATTTTTCTTTTTTTTATAATATTAGAACAAGGACGTAACAACACCAATGAGAACGAGCAAGGCAACAACCCCGGCAGCCGCCGAGGTAACCATCAACCTCGAGCCACTCGGACGACAACAGCCAGAGGAACGACTTCGAACCGAACTGGCCAGGTTATGCAATCGTCCCCCCAATCGAGAACGACTTGCTTGACTTGAACGAAATTGACAAACGAAAAAACATTATATGTAATTGGGAAAAACATTATATGTAAACGGGAAACCAACGGAAAAATTTTTCTAAACAAATTTTTTCTTCTAAGGGGTGAGAGATGTTATGTCGTGGAATATTCCACTTCGCGTATTCTTAGGAATATTCCTTAGCTGACATAGCTAGATATGAAATTCTAAAAGATAACTGTCATACAAGACAGGATGCGAGGTAGAAGCCGACGCAGCATGAGGCGACTCACTAGGCGATCTACGATTGGCTAAAGCTAAAGCTGCCAACTAAGAGATTTTAGCAAACGCAGTTGCTAACTGCTTTACTAAAAGCAGAATTAAATTAGACTCAACAGAGAACAGTTGGTTCCTCGTCAAGTACTCGAAACAACGAATTATTGTACACTCATTCATTAACTTTTAGATAGACAACGGAAAGTTACCGTTGCCTATAATAAATACTTCCATTTATATAAATTCGCGTTTTCATCGATAACTCGAGATCCATCTCCTTATCGGCAAACGATCCCAAAAAATAATAACTTTTTAATATTATACCGAATATCGAATAATCTAATTACCCGGTACCGGCATAACACCCCTAAACCCCACCCTCTTCACCCCCTAAAAAAAGATTCTTCAAAAATATTCACGCGAATCAACTGATTTCAACCAAACCTTACACAAATATTATAGCGGGTCTAAGACGGGTACGACAAAGGTCGTACTGTATACATATCCACCGACTTGAACCCCTAAAAAAAAATGTAGTATAAAAATCCACACCCCTTGACTGATTTCAACCAAACTTTGCACAATTTTTGATAAGTTCTAATGGAAGGTCACTGTATAAATATAGCTCACCCCTTAAAATCGCATCTTCGCCCCCTAAAAATAGATATTTTTTCTGCCTTAACCGATTTAAACAAAACTTCACGAACAAAATAGAAACTTACTCACTCTATATATCTCACCCCATAAAACCACCCTCAACGAAAACAGTCTTTATCCCCCACTGAAAGTAATGTGGTTTTTTTCAACTTTTTTAAACACAGATCTAGCTGTTATTCCCCGTATGATGTGGCACTCGGGCAACGCCGGGTAAATCAGCTAGTAAATTACAAAACTCTAAATTAAAATTATTATTTATATGTTTTTGAAATTGATTAAATCTATAAGTTTATATGTACGCACGCACATATATGTCCACACACATATGCGTGCACTCGTACATATCTGAGTGTTGGAAAATGAGCTGACGTACGGCTTTCGATATTCGCCGTTCGTCGACCTGTTGCTGCTGGGTGGTGTGCTGCGCTCGGCTGTAGCGAAGATAGCCGAGGCAGCGCCTCGCAGGCATGCTACTCAAGCGAGAAGCTGTCGCTCTCGCTTGACTTCAGCGTCTTACACCGACGCTTTTGTACTACTGAGCCATCTTGAAGATTTAGACACTTTTTTCACCTATTTTTCAGGATCGACTAAACCCAGAAGTGCGCAACTGGACTCAAAATACATGGTAGGAGTGCACCGTTACAATTTACATAAATTCGATGACGGTGAGGTGGAGAAATCTCAACTGTGCATCCTCATAAGTCTCATCTCGTGACGTGCTCTGCAGCGCGGGCTGCACCACGTCCACGTCCCAAATTTCAGCACAGAATTAATACAATTGTATGTGCTTCTCACCCAAAATTCACTCTGAATTTATTTGTGCTATTTTTTTATATATTTTTCTTGTAGTTTCCTAATCGACGGTAGAATAAACCACTTTCTCTACCTACATCTTTGGGTCTGGTTATTTCGCCCCTACCGTGAGTGAAAATTCATCCTTTTTCGATATCTTATAGATTCGACAACACCAAGGATTCTCAACAGTGAGTGTACATACTTGAGAGCTCCTTCGCGCAACACGATCTTTCATTAAACCGGCCCACTTACGCACGGAATCTTTTACACGCTTCGTTTTGCACATACATATAATATACCTCGGTCACTGGGGTGTGCGCGGAATAGCGTTGAGCGAAGTTCATTTCAAGCGCTGCGCGCTAATCATACATGCGACTCTTTTCAATCCAACGCGGAAGAACTATATCTCAAGTAACCCGAATATTTTCGAGCTAATTATTGTTAGTTTTGTGCTCATGAAAAGTACGAGTCGCATCAACGCACAGTTTCTTTTACACCCAAGTTATACACCAAGTCTACAAATATGAAACCGGAATTTGCCCATAGATTGCCCTAGCTGTCAATGTAGTTACCGTCAAACCGCGTCATTGGCGCCATTTCCTTGTTGACATCTCCGACAACGATTTTCAACTCACAACAATACAAGTTTCGTACAACAGCATAGTTTGTAATAGCGTTGAACATGTCGAATGTTGTGCCTGGAAACTACGCTTTGCGGACAGCATTGATTTTCTGTTACCAATTGAAGAAAACTGCTGCAGAATCGCATCGAATGCTTGTCGAAGCTTACGGTCAGCATGCTCTTGGTAAATCTTAGTGCTTTGAGTAATTTAAAAAATTAAAAAGTGGCGATTTTGACGTGAGAAACGAAGAACGATAAAGACTACCGAAAAAGTGTGAAGACAGCAAATTGCAAGCATTGTTGGATGAGGATGACGCTCAAACGTAACAACAACTCGCGGATCAATTAAATGTGATACAAGAAGCCATCTCCATACGTTTGAAAGCCATGGAAAAGATCCAGAAGATGGGAAAATGGGTTCCACATGAACTGAATGAAAGACAGCAGGAAAACCGAAAAACCACTTGCGAAATGCTTCTCGCCCGTTACAAAATAAAGTCATTTCTCAATCGAATTGTGACTGACGATGAAAAGTGGACATATTTTGAGAATCCTAAGCGTAAAAGATCATGGGTAACTCCAGGCGAACCATCGACATCGACTGCAAGGCCAAATCGCTATGGACGGAAGACAATGCTCTGTATTTGGTGGGATCAGAAGGGTGTGATCTATTATGAGCTGCTAAAACCTGTTTTGAATCAAGCTGCATGATCGATTTGAATCAAGCTTTGCGTGAAAAACGACCAGAATATCAAAAAAAGCAACACAAAGTGATTTTGCTTCATGATAATGCACCATCACACACAGTAAAACTGGCCAAGGGAACGATTGAGGCGTTTAGTTAGGAAATACTTTCGCATGCGGCTTACTCACCAGACTTGGCTCCATCCGATTACTACTTATTTGCATCGGTGGGACACGCACTTGCTGAGCAGCGCTTTACTTCTTACGAAAATGTACGAAAATGGCTCGATGACTGGTTTGCCTCAAAAGAGCAACAGTTTTTTTGGCGTGGCATCCACAACTTGTCAAACAGGTAAGAAAAATGTATAGCTAGCGATGGGTAATACCAGGTGTATGCATAAGTTTTTTCCAGTTTTTTGGTAAAAAAAAACCCATCATTTTCAAGGGAAATTAATTTTTGTTTTATTCAAAATATTGGCCATCGGCTTCTACACATTTCGTCCATCTTTCAGGTAACTTATGAATACCATGCTAGAAAGACTGCTTGTCTTTTACGGCAAACCATTCGTCGAGCCATTTTCCAACTTCCTCGAAATTGCTGAAGTGCTGCTCTGGGAGCGCGTGCCCCATTGATGCGAAGAGGTGATAGTCAGATGGCGCCAGGTCTGGCGAATACGGCGGGTGCGGAAGGATGTCCCATCCAAGCGATTTCAAGGTGTCTTTCACTGCTTTTGCTGTGTGAGACGGCGCATTGTCGTGTAACAAAATCACTTTGCCATGTCTTTACCGAGTTTATCGATCTTCCCCATTACTTGTAAACGTCTGCTGATTGTTTCTTGTGACACAAATAATGCTTCTGCTAATTGCCGTTGAGTTTGAGCTGGGTCATCATCCAATAACTCCTGCAATTGCTCGTCTTCGCATTTTTGTGGTCCACCAGAGCGCTCACTGTCTTTCACATTGAAATCACCACTTTTAAATTGTCGAAACCATGTCTCACATGTTCTAATCGATGGAGCGTGTTCACCATATGTTTCTACCAGCAAACGTTGACTTTCAGCAGCCTTTTTCTTTTGATTAAATAAGAAAAGCAATGCGTGCCGCAAATGTTCTTTTTCAGGCACAAAACTCGACATGATCACTGAACGATAAAACAAAGACGCTAGTTTTTGGCGGACTCAACTTGTGTGTGTTTGTAGGTTAATGTTAGACGAACAAAATGACGTATGTGTCAAATTAATACGCTGCGTACTTTTCGCTGGCGCCATCTCTTAGTTAAACCGGAAAAAACTTATGCATACACCTGGTACTTCGAGTAAAATATTTTTTATCATTTTCACACAATAAACGTGTATTTTCTATACAAAAATTCCAGTTTCATATTTATAGACCTGGTATATGAGATCTTGTCATCCGAAACATTCTTACATTACCGACTTAGCCTGTAATTACATAGATTCGAGATAACGTAAACGGCCCCACGTACAAATATGGCAGTGACGCCCTTGTTGCTCGTCGAATGGCAGCCACAAACATGACACCTGACAAGTATGCCCAAACAGGCGTGAATGCAAGGTGAAGCTCCAAGGACGGTTGTTCTTATCTCGGGAATTGAGATAGTGACCCGTGGGACTTGCGACTCTGCACTTTTGATATCCTAGTCGACACTCTGTTCAAAAGGGCTGTGCCTTCATATCGCTCACTTAAAGACATTCAAGTACTTTCCACGCACGTTCAGCCAGCATGAACAATAATGCATAGTTAATAAAATATTGTTTTGCGTTTAAATAATCAATATTGATGTTTGCTTGTTCTATTGTTCTCGCGCTTAAACATTTAATCATTCTAACCGAACGTTCAGCCAGCATCAATAACAATGCATGGCTAATAAAATATTGTTTTACGTTCAAACAATTAATATTATTGTTTGCTTGTTCTATTGTTCACGCGTTTAAACATTTAATCATTCTAACCGAGCATTGGTATAGATAACAGTATGTTGGAATAATGATTATCGGTTAGAAAGATCGTAAAATAGTAGTTTCATGCACCCATCTCGCAACTTCTTCGATTCCAAGCGTAACACTCCCTCGTGACGAGTCCACGGGAGTCCTGATGGCACTTAGAGACCGGTGTCTGGCGATCGTTTACTAGAGGATGTGACGATTATGGTATTTATCGCTATGAACGAAATTTTGCCATCGATTTTTATAATATTTTCTTGGAATAGATTGGGTTCAAATTTTGAGCACACACGCTTTGTGAATAATAATGCAAATTGGGGCAATAATATTCAGTTCAAATATGGTTAGAAGATCATTTGTCGCCTGAAACATACATACGTATACTTGCGCGCCGACTCGACTTATCGAGTCTAGGCCACTCTATAGCAGTTTCTCAGAATACGCACGAAGCTGGTCGAGAGAAGAGAAATAAATATTTTTTAAATTGAATAAATTGATTGATAGCGTGTAATTACACTAAAAAGTAGAAAAGAAAAATAATAACATTGTTATTGCAAGATACCCTTTCATAAAAATAGATAAAATAATTAATGAACTAAAAGGTGAAAAAATATTTATCGTATCGCTAAAAGGAAATGAGAGATTAAATAATTGTCTTTATAATATTCATCAACAACTTTATATCACGAATACTAAAAGAAGCTGAAGAATTAATACCATTCTTGTATCAGAGTAAGGAGAGCATCGATCTGATCAGTATGCTTGTTGTCCTCGTCAATGCTGCAAAGAGCTTCGGCAAGAGCTGCTCCCAAAGCGGTAATGTCTTGCAGATCGAACGCGCCTGCCTCGGAAACACCTTTCATTGAACTTTGCTTCCTAGGCTCGTGTGCTTCTAACATCACTGCAATTTCGTGTATATTAGGACATTGGAGAAGACTGGAATACAAGGCGGCGCATAGAATCTGTAGAAGAACCGAACCACCCAAGGGATGGTTGTGCGCTGGTAGATTTTCGTGTATAGCCAAACCAGTAGAAAGAACTCGTACGGGCGCGCACATGTACAATTCCGTCAGACATGCTAACGCCAATGACATTGCTTGATAAGTGCTGGCTCCCGTCTGTGCAACAAATATATACTATGAAATTCGAGCAAGTTAGTTATTCTAATATAGCTTAAATTATCTTATACAGTACCTTAACAGCATCCAGGAGAGTTTTGACTATTGGAATAATGATGGGCCGAAGAGGATCTACAAGGGCATTTAGCCAAGGAGGTCTCGCTTGATTCCATACCTGAAAGTAATAATAACAGGCTAAAGTAGTCAACAAAATTGTAATCCCATTTTAATCTTATCTGCTCGTTACTTCTTCATATTTATAGATCCATATTCCATCTATATTTATGTATATTTAGAGAGCCCGGTTATACTACTCAGGTGTCCAGGGTTCGAATCCCGCTGCTAAGATTTTTTTTTCTAGAGAGGGAGAGAGAGGGAGATTAGCTTTTTCAGCTTTTTGTTATACACAGTGTTACTCATTTACATATTTTCTTACATATACATACATCTTACTCTACTATTGATACAACATATTAAGACGACAAATTCGTCTTATACTTAATTACACAACCAGAGTATTTTGCCTGAAATATATCTACACATACAAACACAAGACTCCATACCATACTATACCCACACTTATGAAGACGAGCGATAAACTAGCATTACTCAAGCTATAGTTATATTGCCAAGCAGTAAGACTATAGTCTCAAGAAAGGTATGAAGAACAATCTAAAAGGAACACGCTAAATCACTATAACCAAGGAGAGGAGATTAACGGGACAAATGGGCTACAGGAGATGGGCTACAGGACGACTAGCAGATATAGTAACACCCTGCTATACCGGTAGAACTTGGAAGAAGAGCGGGGAAGTCGGTATAAAAGGGCACGACATACCACAGTCGGGGAGCATTCCGTTCACAGACTTTCGCCAACATCCGGAATCTACCAAAAGAGGACTTGGCCTGCTACCTCTGAACTAGCTAAGACGAACATCTCTCAAGGCCAACTACTGAGACGCCAGCCGTCCAAGCAGCCCAGCATCCAAGCCGAAAAGATCTCCCATCGAACATAAATTTTATCCATACAAGTGGTATGGATAAAATATATATTAAATCCAGAGACTTGAAAAACACCCTAAAAACTAGCTAGAGATGCTCCTGTCGCATTTCCGATGCGCCGATGCACCAAGGATGCACCGCGCTGACGCCTCCATCGGAACAGCGGCGGGCCAGCGCGTAGATCTCGTAGCCAGGAGAGCTCGAGCGAGAGCTCCGTCCACACTACAGTCTACTCAATATAGGTATAGAATAGGCTACCTCCGAAAGCGAGGAATAATAACACAGCCGATATGGATATATTAACGATGGCAAGCCCAGCAGGCTCTTTCCTTGTGTAGAAACTATGCTACCATATAACTAAAGAAAATATTTCAATAATTCAATATGAAATCTCCTACTTCGTGCGGACACGATTATAACGGCATGCGTAAGCCCGGGTCAAGTTTTTTTTGTAAGATGCATATAGTAAAAAGGAGTACATTTAATTATCATACGAATTATTAAACTTTTATTTGTCTAATGTGTCTAATAAGCCGTACTTTTACCTAATACTGAAGCCTATATTAATTTCCTCCCTGCCCGAGTTCGAACTAAAACCCTTTAAGGGTGATGAAAACGTAAAATACCGTTATGATATGCCTTTATCATTCGTTTAAATATTTCAACTCTCCACAACCTTTTACTTCAGCCTGCAATACATTTTCACTCCTTCGTAGTACATACTCTTTTGTGCACTTCTCGTTCTTCTAATTTTGTTGAGAATTCCTGATGTTGTCGAATCTACAAGTCATTGAAAAAGAATGAGTTTTCACTCACGATAGGTGTGAAATAACCAGACCAAAGATGTCGGTAGAGAAAGTGGTTTTATTCTCCCGTCGACCCGCTCAACTTACAAATATGTATATAAAAAATGTACATTTAAATTTTGAGTACATTTTGATGAGAAGCACTTACAATTATATTAATTGTATGCCAAAATTTGTGAGGTGAAACGTGGTACAGCCCGCGGTTCACGTCACGAGATGAGACTTATGAGGATGCACAATTGAGATTTCCCCACCTCACAGTTATTGAATTTATGTAAATTGTGACGGTGCACTCTTACCGTGTATTTTGAGTCCAGTTGAGCACTTCTGGGTTGAATAGATCCTGAGAAATCGGTGAAGATTGTGCGAGGTGAGAGCAGTATGTTGGAGCTGTCCAAGCGGTTTTCACAAGAAGTGTCAAAATCTGCAAGATGGCTGAGCAGTGTAAACGCGTCGTTGTGAGACACTGAAGTCAAGCGAGAGAGACGACCTCTCGCTTGAGTTGTATGCCTGCGAAGCGCTGCCTCGGCTATCTTCGCGACAGACGAGCGCAGCACATCACCGAGAAGCAACAGGTCGACGCACGGCGATTATCGATCGCCGTGCGTTAGCCGCTTTTCCAACAAAATTGTATTACTAAATTTTCAGCTTGTCTTGTTTCCTTACCACTCCTCGATCCTACTATTTATAGTCGATTTTTCAATTCTTTCGGCAGTAGATTCGTCATGGCTATAAGGATTAATATACATACGTTATGGTACAATCTTTGCCTTACAGACATGAATTGTACTGCATCCAGCATAGTTTCCACTTTCGTATAGCGGTTGCATTGTAATATAACCCTTATTGCTCTGTTCTGCGCGATCTGCAGTTTATACAACGCTGTTTCTCCCATATCCATTAACAGTGTTGCACAATACTCAAAGTGAGGTGATATGAATGCTCTATATATCAAACATCGGATATACGCAGATACATAGTGCCCCATTCTATCATTTTTAGGAAGCTGGTTTTTTCCCAATTTTTTTTAATGTATACTCACAGTGGTCTTCGAATCGCAGCTTGTCATCAATAATTGTACCCAAGTATTTCATTGTTTGCACTCCCTCTAGTTCCGTTCTATCCAGATACTTCAGTACAATATTCCTACTCACGACTTTCCTTACACTGCTGTTAATCATATATTTTGTTTTCCCTACATTAATTTTTAATTTATTTCTGTCCATCCCTTTTTCTACTATACTCAATAATATATTCATCTTTCTCTCCACTTCTGCGCTGCTTTTTCCAGTTAAATACATCACTGTATATTCAGCAAACATTTTTAAAGCACACCTTGGTATTTGCGTATGCGGCTATGTTTCGGCTATCTCCATAACAATTGGAGCAATGAAACTCATATTTTAACGTTTCGGTCCAAGCTGCAGACCCTCTTCAGAAAATTTTATTGAACTGTGAATATTTAGTACATAATATGTCATAATATGTCATAATATGACATATTGGTAACTAGGGCTGATAAAGGTAATTCAACAGTCATAATGACAAAAAATGACTACATAAATAAGACAATATCTTTATTAAATGACAATGACACTTATAAAGTAGAAAAGAAAAATCCTATTAAAATACTACAAGAGAAAGTAAATTTGATTCTAATTAGATGGAAAAATAAATGTCTCATGAATGATTTGACATTTAAAAGCCTTAAAGCTGAAAATTGTAATTTGGCAAGGCTATATACTTTACCTAAAATTCACAAACAAAATGTTCCTGTCCGACCTATAGTCTCATCAATAAACAGTCCAACGCACAAGCTAGCAGACTTTATTTTATTACATTTATCGAAGATTATACCAAACTGCAAATCATATGTAAAAGACAGTTTTTCACTTAAAGAGTATTTATGTAACATAACATTACCGCAAGACTATTGTTTAGTGTCATTTGACGTAGTATCTTTATACACAAATGTTCCAGTAGAATTAGTCATAAATGGTTTACAGAAGAGAGCACATTTGTTTACTGATACGTTTCCTATAACTGAGGTGATTGAAGTTATAAAATTTATTATGTCTTCAACATATTTCACTTTTAAAAATGAAATTTATAAACAGATTTTTGGATTGCCAATGGGTTCTCCCTTAGCACCAATATTATCAAATTTAGTGATGGTTGATTTAGAGGAAACCTGTCTAAGTCAATTGAATTTTGACATTCCCATATATAAAAGATACGTAGATGATATCATTATTGCATTGCCAGTCACCTGTATTCAATCTACTTTAAATATTTTCAATAGTTATCACCCAAAATTGAAATTCACTGTTGAGGAAGAGAATGAAGGTAGAATACCCTTTTTAGACATTTTACTAATTCACAATAAAAATTCGATAATTACAAATTGGTACAGAAAACCGACGTGGTCTGGAAGATTCATAAATTTTTTCTCACATCATCCGCTACACCAAAAAAAGGCACTGGTATACATGTTGGTTGATAGGGCTATTAAGCTTTCTCATCACTCGTTTCAAAAACAAAATTTAATCCTGATTAAAAAAACATTGATAATGAATTGTTATCCACCTCAGGTAATAGAAAAACTTATATACAAACGAATATCATGGATCACTAGCTCGGTGAATAAAACAAGAGAAAAGGTTGTCTTTGACACAAACAGACTTCTTAATTTGCCGTACATTCAATCCATATATTATCGACTTTTTGCTCTATGTAAAGAATTTAATGTGTCACTGGTAACGAGTAATAAACATAACATTGCCTCAATTATAGGTTCCACAAAGGATAATATAACAATAGATATGAAATCAGGTTTGGTTTATTCTATAAGTTGTGAAAATTGTGACTCGGTATATATTGGACAAACCAAAAGATATTTAAAAACTAGAATATATGAACATAAAAATAGTTTGAAACATCTAGACACACAACACACCGCTCTAGCAACACATGTTATGGATTAAAATCATAATTTTAGATTTAATGAGGTTAAAATTTTTAATTTAGAACAGAATTTATACAAAAGATTAATTTTAGAAATGATTCAAATTAAAAAACATGAGAAATCTGTGAATTTTAGGACTGATATAGACAATTTAAGTGTTATTTATAATTCAGTAATCTAAAGTTATATTATTTAAAAAAAAAAAAAAAAAAAATTGGTTTAACGAGCATGCACATAATTACACTGACAATACCCATTTGAAACAATACATAATAATGTTTTCGTAACAGCAGGTGTGTTTGAGATCGGAATGTCATAGTATAATATCAAAATATATAACGGTCTTCGTTCGTCTGTTGAAGGTATCTCCTTAGTCAGTTCTCGTCTGGTGAGCTACGAACATGTAGTCACTAGAAATTTACTGTTACATTTAACCCTGACCAAAAAAGATTTCACTTAAGTTTGACTGCAATGCTTTGATTAATATTTAAATTTTATTATTTATGACGAGGAATGGTAATTATCTTTTATAAGAAAAACAAAATTCTATCATGAATGCTATTAACTTGATTGATTCTAATATTATGGTTTTTGGACATTGACCAACAGATTGACATATGCCTACCAACTATGTGAACATTTCACTTCGAAATTGACTTCATAAATATTACTCATTTACTTAATGACAATTAAACATCAGTCATAATAAAGAGGTTTAAATAAATTGATAAATCTTGTGAAACAAATGTTAAGTGTCTCTGAGGACTAAGGGGAAAAATAGAACTACTGACATAGGTTTGTTGTTGTTACATTCGAAAGATATATGTTTTAATATCTAATTAATATCAATTTCTCTGTGTTTTTTCAATTTCTGACATATTATGTACTAAATATTCACAGTTCAATAAAATTTTCTGAAGAGGGTCTGCAGCTTGGACCGAAACGTTAAAATATGAGTTTCATTGCTCCAATTGTTATGGAGATAGCCGAAACATAGCCGCATACGCAAATACCAAGGATTACTAATAACGGCTACTTACACCACATATATTTTTAAAGCACACTCCTCTTAGCACAAATTAACCATATTATTTATATATATAATAAATAGCAATGACCCTAGTACTGATCCCTGCAGTACTCTATATTCATTCGGAAAACTTTCAGAATATTCATCATTGAATCGAACTTGCTGTATTCTATTTCTTAAGTACATTCGAAACCAATCAAATACGCTTTCTCTAATTCCATATTGGTATAGTTTGTTTAATAATATTTCCATGTCTACTGTCTCAAACGCTTGTTTTTAATTCATGAAGATTACTCCTACCATTTTTCCTTTACTAATGTCCACTTTCCATTCGTTTGCAACAGTTTGAATCGCCGTTTCGCACGAATATTGCTTTCTAATATCTGACTGATGCTCTGTTATGATGTCGTCGGCTTCTAAAAACCGAAAATAATATAGAGGGGTACGCGGCGGAGGGGCAGGCTATAAAAGTGCCTGCGGAAGAGGAAACGCTCTCTTACGTATGCAACTCTTATGCTCGAACAAGTAAAGAAATTCACAGAAGAGACAAGACTTAAAAACGATCAAACATAGGATCAGCGAATACAAGTACAAGGAGAGACGGCAGGCGACTGCTTTTAATAAATCAAAGGATTTGAATAAAAACCAATTAGGCAGATGTAATATGAGAACTAATTTATAGAAATAAGTAAATCAAGAATTAGATTTCAATCAGGCCTCATCGATTAGATAAAAGTAGTACGTAAGAGGTGGTGCGTAAGCGAGTAATATATAAGAGAGATAATGAGGAGTTGAAGAGAAATCTAGGTATAAGCAAGACACTATAGGGAATATATCATAAGATAGTGATTCGCGACGCATTAAAGCGGAAAGCTCGTATGAGAAATTGTACAAATAATACAACTCCTGACCGGATTTGGGAGATCAAGTAGGCACACCAAGGAAAATCAAACCGTCCTGCAGGCTCATAGATCGCACAGCTTACAATAGTATAGAAAGTCGGGTTCTGCATTCCGAAACGGTTAAATAAATTTCACTGCACCATTAAGGCAAAAGAAAAACGAAAATTCGCGGCATTGAGAGTCAGGCACAAAAGAACGATCCACGAAAACAGCAGGAGTATCGGTGGGTTAGAGACTTATAGGAAACGTACGGGAAACAAACAAATAAACGCATTTCCTACTAAATCGAATCCATGTACGTGGATTGAGCGTGCATGCATGGCGACAGGCACGCAAGCGATGCGTTATACTAATAGTTGACAAAGCAGTCAGCAGGCCAAGGAGCGACGCGAAACGAGGGATAGAGAAGATCGTAGAACGACCGCATTTCGCAGCGTATTGAAAATTAATTATACTGGATAACGGTGCCAATAAACCGAACAACGATATTTACCAGATAAACTTGATAAATAAACCCTATTTTTACCTACTCAGAAGTCTACATTAACTAACCCTGTGTTCAAGACCGAATTCTTCCTCTCGTAAGATAAAAATGAATGCTACCGATAAGAATTACCGTTATATTTGACGGCCGAACAGGGACTCGAACACAGATAAGAAAGACTGCAGAGGTAAGGTAGGGCGCGCGCGAGGCAAAGAAATTGAGTGCCTGGCGTGAAGCATGGCTACAAGCGGAAATCAGAATATTTCTCTCGAGATCGAGGAAATTCGCATGATGGAAAGCATGGAGGAGCACCGTAGGGAGGAGGGAGCTGCCGGAGGAGGAGGCCTGACATATCTCTGGGAATCGACTACAGCAGAGCATCTTTTGGATGTCCGGCGGCAGCGGGATCGGAGAAATATTACCCTTTTGTCCGAAATTTCTTCAATAGAGTAGGGGGAAGATATTTTAGAAGAGTTCGCTGTGAATTTTTGGCAGTTCGACCGTAATTACAAGGTGTTCCTATGTACGCTCGATAAGCGAAGGATTTATTAGGAGGTGAAACTAGTTTTTGATTCTAGTATACCAGGTGTATAAGTATGAAATGCGGATTTCAGACAACAGATGGCGTAGAAATGCAGTTTAGACTATAAAAATTTGAACGACCCCAAGACGACGACGCAGCATGAGCAACTCGCTTGGCGTTCGACGATAGGCTAACGCTAAAATTGCGAATTAAGGGATTTTCGTGAACACAGTTAGCAACTGCTTTCCGAAGAACAGTATTAAATTAGATTGAAAAGAGAACGGTTGGTTCCTCGTGAAATACACGAAACAACATATCATTGTACATTCTTACTTTGACTTATAAAAAGACAATGTAAAGTTACCGTTGCCTATTATAGATACTTCCTTTTATATAAATTCGCATTTTCATCGATAACTCGAGATTCATCTCCTTATCGGCAAACGATTCCAAAAATAATAACTTATTAATATTATACCGAATACCGAATAATCCAATTACGCGGTACCGGACTAACAGTATCATCAACAAGTGTCGGACGCGCACGAGTGATAAATTGCAAAAGTGTGTGCATAGTGTTGTGTCGTTGTGTTCAATATGTCGAAATTTATACAGAACAAAGAGCATTCGTAGACAGCATTAATTTTTTGTTTTCATTTGAAGAAAACTGCTGCTGAATCATATCGATTACTTCCAGAAGCTTATTGTGAATATGCTCCATCGCAAAATACGTGTGACGATGGTTTCGGCGTTTAAAAAATGGTGACTTCGATGTTGCAGACAAGGAACGTGGAAAGCCGCTAAAAAAATACGAAGATGTGGAGTTGCAAGCATTGTTGGACGAAGATGATTGGCAAACATAAAAACAACTCGCCGAACAATTGGATGTTATCCAACAAGCTGCTTCCAATCGGCTACAGGAGAGAGATGAGAAAGATTCAGAAGACCGGTAGATGGGTACCACATGAGTTGAACGACAGGCAAATGGAAAAGCGCAAAAACACATGTGACATTTTATAGTTACAGGGGATGAAAAGTGAATTAACTTTGAGAATCCCAAGCGTAAAAAATCATGGGTGGACCCAGGTGCACCATCCAAATGGACAAGACCGAATCGCTTTGGCAGAAAGACGATGCTTTGTGTTTGGTGGGACGAGAGGGGCGTGGTCTATTATGAGCTGTTAAAACCTGGGGAAACGGTTAATACTAAGCGTTACCAGCAACAATTGACCGATTTGAACCGTTCGCTGCTTGAAAAAAGGCCATAATACCGAAGTCAACACAAAGTCATTTTTCTTCATTACAATGCTCCATCACCTACGGCAAAACCGGTTCTCGACACGTTGGAAGCACTCAGCTGGGAAGTTTTACACCATACGGCTTACTCATCAGACTTGGCTCCTTTCGATTACCACTTGTTTGCATCGATGGGTCACGCACTTGCTGAGAAGCGCTTTGATTCGTACGAAGATGTGAAAAAATGAGTCGACGAATAGTTCGAAGCAAAAGGGGAAGATTTTTACTGTCCTGGTATTCACAAATTTCCCAAAAGATGGGAAAAATGTACAACAAGCGATGAAGCTTACTTTGAATAAAGCACTTTTTATCATTCTTTCGAATTTAACATGTTTTCTTAGAATAAACACCGCATTTCATACTTGTACATCTAATATATCTGATGCATCTACTTTACTTGGAATGAATTTTTCTGCTCTTACGTTCACATCTAATTAATTTCTATACTCTCTTCTTTCTTCTATTCCTTTAAAAAAATCATCGATATGACATTTAGACTAATCTCCACTAATAAATTCTCTGTATCTTTCACTGTTGTTGTTTATAATGAGTTTAATATTGATCCAAGAATGATCTGTTAGCTTCGGCTTATCATGCACTTTACAATTTACCTTACTGTTGGATAATCAGCTGGCGCACGGCGATCGATATTCGCCGTGCGTCGACCTGTTGCTGTGCTCAAGCACACGTCGTTCGGTTGAGCCGAAGATAGCCGAGGTAGGGCTTCGCGAAGCCGAGGATGTGCCTCGTTGGCACGCCGCGTCGAACGAGAGGATGTCTCTCTCGCTTGACTTCGGTTTCGCTCACCGGCTATCTCGCTCAACTGACTTCAGCGCTCAACGTTAATTTCATATTCCGCAGCAATATTGAAAATTCAGTCACTTTTGCTACGACATCGAGGAACAGCGCACCATTTTCTTGGACTTTTCTCGTTGCTTTTCGCTTTGGACGCTCTCATCACACTCAACAGGACTCAAAATCAGGTACGAGTACGTTGCTATAATTTACCGCAAATTCAATGGTAACGAGGAGTTGCATGCTCATCGGTACATCTACATTTTTGGCGTTACTTTTTGGCGGCATTGCAGCACATGTCAAGTCACATTTTTCTCACCATAATTTGCCGGTATAATTAATATAATTATGCAGGTGTACTATATTCACTGTGCTTTTCCCCAGAATATCTGCTGGAAGAGTACAGCGGCTATACACTGCTCATTTTGTGCATCCTCATTATGTGTTGTATTGTGCTACGCAGTGCTGCCTGCGTAGCTTATCTCATACGTATAGAGCACTCAAGCAATGTCAATTGCAAGTGCTCACATTTGTTCGCTGCAACCTCTCTGCATTAAGCTGCAGAGAGTTTGCTGTGAATTATAATAACACCTTACGCACTCATACATCTCACTGCGTTGCATGCTCCGCAGCACTGGCTGCGGTGCGCACAACGTTCTCAGTACTCAGAGCACACAATTATATTAATTAATATAATTGTGTGCTGGCTCTCAGCTCAGACAATCAAATCCGGTTTATTTATTTAAATTCAATTGTTTATTCTCAGTGTTTTGGTGCATTTATTTATATTATTTTGTATTTTTTCTAAATTTGGTCTATAATTTTCTATTCTCACTTTTAGTGTTTGCTCAAAATTATATGATTTGTTTGTAGTTATGCGGAAGGTTCAATAAACCACTTTCTCTAATTTAACATCTATGTGTCTGGTTTATTCTCACCCTGTCATCGAGTGAACCTTCATTAGTTTCAATATATTTCAGATCTGTCAAATACCATCACCAGGCGGATTCTCAAACACTTATGATACTATTCGCAAAAACCAAATCTATCTATGATTTATAAGTCTCGTTGGCTTATCAATATATTGTTTCATACCTTGAAGGGCGACTTCAGCCCTTCGAAATGTTTTTCCGCCGATAAAAAAAACGTGTCTTTAGTTTTCGATGCTCTACAATATACGTGAGTTTCATCAAAATCGGAGGGGGACACCAAACTATCCTTTCTTGTCAGTACAGCGTAACTTTTACAAATGTCAAGCTATGACACTGAAAAACCGGATGAATCCTCAGTGAAGAGGGTCGAAAGACAGAAGTGACCGAACGTCTAGAAAGATCAGCTAGAAATTTGCCTATCAACTGAAAGCCTCTTATCCAAAAATAAAACGCGGCATCAGTTCGAATCATCTATACATTATATATCTTTATGAATATGTATGTTACTGGTGACTTCTTAATTTTTCAAAATCTTAAAATACAATCTTAGATTTCTTCGAAATCTTGAATCGATTTCAATGTACTGTAACGTGGCTTAATATTCGGGCTACGTCCTCCTCGCTCGAAGGCTGCCAACGCGATCTCGCATGGCTGTAGAGGATAGATGGCGTGCTTTAATTAATTTTTTCATTTTTATTTTCTTTCCTTTTGTTTTATATATTGCGATTTGTACGGCCGAGGGACGGAGAGAGAGTACGTGGAGGAGAGCAACACATCCAACAACTGCAGGCTTCAGGATTCGGCCTTTTACCTGGACCAATATTTCACATGTTTCTCTGTCAGGATTTATCGCTGTCCCGCTCGATGTGTCTTTTCAAACGATACGCTGATTTCTATCTCTAGCTATTATCTACCGGCGGAAATCTATGTATCTCTCGAGGTTCATCTGCCGCTATTTATCTGTCGCTAATTTATACATCGTCCAGCTGAGGCGCTGCATACGCCTATTAAAAGCCAGTATTTCGGTTATTTGTGTCCATTTTCGCGTATTTTAGGACTTCGCCGGGTGCGTCGTTGGTAACCAAAATTGTAGGGTGTCGGCGGGCAAACGTAAGATTTGCTCAGTACCTTGCAATTTTTTAAGTCATAGGCTGTCATCCTCGGGCATTTACGATTCTCGCCGTCAATGACTACGTGACTCCCAGTCGTATCCACGTAGTAGTACCCGCTGTTGTTTGTTCGCGTGTGTATCTTATATACTTTTTTGTTTACTGTACTATTGCTTCCCAATCAGCGGTATATCTAGCACGAGCACTACCATTTTACCTTCTTCCTCATTCTGAGGCTTAACCAGTGTAATATTATATTTTTTCATAAATATTTATATTGTCTTGAAATATGGAAATATTTTGGTATATTTCACTGTCATTTGCGGAAATTGAATTACCAATTAATATGTGTATATCAACCGAATTGAGTGTGCACATTGCCTTATTTTTTCCAAAATTAAGTATGCTCTTAGAGGCTTTATTTCTTCATTTTACTCGATATATTCTTTTTACACCCTACGCTGAACACTATCCTGCGTCAGCATTAATATTCTATAAATTTTTCGAGGTGGTTTTCAACCATGGTCGCAGTATTCCGTCCCATCTGGATTGCGTAATTAATGTGCAATTTCTTTTCAATTGTTCCGTTTAATATTTTTTTCCACATGTATATTTTTCATGTATTTTCATGTCTAAATAACTCTCTTTTTCCTGTTGATAAAATTAGGTCTCCTAACACCTCTTCTACTTTATTGGAGCTCTCTACCCTGCGTCCCGAGGGGCTCCATCCTCAATTCCTAAGCTATTAGTGCTTGATAAAGAGCTTCAGGCGGTTCGCGTGCACCGCCTGAGTTTTCCGTCCCTTCCGGACGATATAGTTGACGGGGGGCCACTTCTCTATTATTTTGTGAGGTCCCGCCAGCTCCGGAATCAGCTTGGCCGAACTTCCCCTGCGCATCGTCTGGTCTCGTAGAAGTACGCATTCGCTGGCGTGGTACTCTTGTACCTGCGCGCCGCGGTCTTACGCGTGCTTCGACTTTCTTTTCGCGCCTTCCAGATTCTCGCGTCCTACTGTCCATGCGGTGCGTAATCGCTCGCGTAGCTCGTGGTCGTAGTCGTCGTAAGGTAGCTGCGGGGCTCCTGCTTTAAGGCAGTCGGCGATTCAGCTTCGCGTCCGTATACCAATACGTAGGGAGACAGTCCGATCCCCGTATGTAGAGTGGTGTTGTATGTAGACATCGCATACGGCAGCTACTCGTCCGAATTTTCTTGATCCACAATTATGAAATTTTTTCGATATACGGCGAGGGTGCGATGCGACGTTTCCAGGGCGCCGTTCGATTCCAGATGGTAGGCTATTGTTTGTATCTTTGTAATCCTCAGTAATTGACACATCTCCCTGAAGGTCGAGCTGAGGACGTTGGTGCCCTGATCCCACAATATTGTTTCCGGCGTTTCGTGCCGGCAAATGAATTCTTCAACCAGCGCCCTTGCTACTGTCCAAGCCTCCTGGTTTGGCAGGGGGAACGCTGCGCTGTACTTCGTAAGAGCGTCCTGGAACGTAAGCATGTATGCCGGGCCAGTCATATGTGGTCCGGATCCGATGTAAGGTGTGCGGTATACCTTCGTGCCCTCCTATGGGGCGTCGTGTTATTGTTTTCAGGCAGTCATCGGTAGACGGGCTGGCTACGTTACTGCGGCAGTTGTTGTACTCTTTTATAATGCTGTCCTCGTTTGTGTTGCTGGGGGTTTGCGGGCCCTAGCCCCTGCCATTCCTCGCTTCCTCAGCAGGCTTGGGCGGTGCTCTGTCCGCAGTTTCTTCACTCGATGTGTCCACTGGTAGCTGCACCGTTGTGTTGCTCTCTGTTTCGAGCGGTCTTGCAACGTTTACTTTTCGCGGCCTTCCTCGCCTCGCGGGTCGGTCATGCTGCGCTGCGCTCACTCCGTCCTTTTCAGTGATACTCGCAGTCTTATGCCTTGCGCTGCTCACGTGCTTGGTCTCTTCCTTCTCCGACCGCACGACTTCGCAGCGGGGCTTTGGGAATCAGTAGAGCGACCTGCATGCACGCTGCGAATCACTCTATCCTTTTCTGAAGCATTGGCAGGCTCTCGCTCTGCCGCGTTGCTGCGCTGGCTCGGGGAATTCTCGGCTCTCCTCTTTGTGAGGTCATTCGCTGTGCGTACTTGCCCCGTCGTGCTGTAATCTTCCGTCCTACAGACTTTGATAGTAGTGTAGAATATTGGGCTTAGCGCATCGGCATTTGTGTTGCGCTTTCCTGCCTTATTCGACATTAAGCTCATGTTCCACCAATTTTATTTTTCAAGACATTAATTTCGAAAGTGGGACCTTCACCCCGAACAGCCAGGTGAGTGGTTGGTGGTCCGTCACGAACGCGAAACCAGTACCATAAATATGTGGCCGGAACTGAGTAAGAACCCAAATTATCGCGAGTATATCTTTCTTCGTGTGTTACTATGTCGTCGAGGTACACATAGCATTTGAGGTCCTTTAGTCCTGTTGACGCAGAGTTCATTAACCGCTGGCAAGTCGGTGGTGCGTTCCTGAGTCCGAATGGCATGCGGTTATACTCAACATGACCCTGCGGAGTGGAAAATGCCATTTTTCCCCGTCTTCCTGCGCCATCGGGATTTGGTGAAGTACAGAGGCGAGGTCCAACGTCGTGTAATATCGGGCTCGTCCTAACAAGTTTAATATATCGGTTATATTGGGCAGTGCGTACGAGTCTCCGATTTTTGCTTCGTTGAACTTCCGAAAGTCCATCACTACGCGCATTTTCCTCAATCCGGCAGCATTAGGTTTCTTCGCCACGATAAACAGCGGCGCGTTCCATTGAGTCCTGCTGGGCTGGACTATTCCTTCCGCTAACATTTAGTCTGTCGGCCTCTCCACTTCTCTTTCTCGTGGGCGAGTTTAGCCTCTCGCTTCGACGAGTTGTCGTAGTTGCTGTGGGTATCTTCGACTTTCCGCTTTGTGCGGCCGTTAGTATACCCGATTGCACTATATTCCTCTTTCTTGTGGGACTTTTTTTCCTTTCCCACTTGAGCTCGTGTGGTCGCGTATATGCGACTCAGAATGTCTGCATTAGTATTTCTTCTTCCCGCTTTATGTATTTTACCGGACCCATGCCCTGATTTTACTTTCTTCCCAGGCAAGGGTTGCAATCCTAGGTCCTTCGATCTGACCTTAGAGGGTGCGCAATGCTGCACCTCATGCGTGCGATATCGCTTGTTTCCTTGTAGATGTAACACATGTACTCACACCCTTGTATCCGCACATTATTTCTGCGTGTGCTGCTCGCTTTTCACTGCTGAGGGGCACCGTGTCGGGCTGCCGTTGTTGCTGCTCAAAACATTTGGCCCTTCTCCTCGTACTCTCTGAGCTCACGCGCAGAATCTTGACCTGTCGGCTACGTATGGCCTTCGCTATCTCCAACGGCTCGAGTGTCATGGTCGGCTGTTGCACTTCCTCGTCGTATTTAGAAGCTTCTAAACTCACTCTATTGGATTTTGTCGGTGTGATACGGAATCTCGCTACTTTGCCTCGGCTGATTCTGCTCCGTTTAGGTAGGTAGACCAACAAATTTATTCTCCTTAGCGGCATCCATGTTAGACCCGTTTCCAGAAGGAAGCTTTATCTTTGTAAGCAGGCTTATGTATTTGCATGTGGCGGCAGTTCTATTGCGTGGTGACGAATATATCCTCGTCGCGCCGTCCCGTAGCAGCATGCAGTGCCCACACAACTTGAGCATCTCACCATACAGGATGTCCGCTTTATGGTGCTTGATAATGTCCATGCCAAGTAGCCCGTTGAGCTTCAATGGCATATTGTTCCGAACGATGTAGAACCAATGCTCTACATTTAAAACCGGTGTCTCGAGCACAATTTTAGCTGTTCCGAGTGGAGTGAATTTTTTGCCCGCCACCCCCTGCAGCTATACGGCGCTGTCTTTCAACATCGTCTCCGGTTTGAGACAGCCTTCCTTGATTATGCTGCACTGCGCCCCGTGTTCGCCTTGAGGGTTAGTACCCCAGTCGTGGCCAACGGTGCAGCTATCGACGTCGCTGGCGGTGGCACTCGACGCTGGCATCGTTACCTGTAGCAGCTGCTGCGTTGTTTTTCTTGAGGTGTTCCTTCCTCTTTTTACCGGGATCTGCTGGGCAGTTAGCGTATTCAACCTCAGAGCGCATAGCGTGTTAACTCCTGCAGTGGCTAGATCAGGCCACGAGGTTACCGTATTTCTTGCATCTTTGTAGCCTGCATTTCTTGGCCGTCGGGCTGGCTGCGTCGGCTCGATTTTATTCTGCGACCGTTTCTTCCTGCAGTCCTTCCACATGTGGCCTGTCTTCGGACAGCAATTGCAGATGATGTCGAAGTTATGTATTGACTTGTCTTTGCTGGGCATCGGTAGGCTCAATCTTCCCGATGTCCGGTGCTGTCTCGAACCAAGTGCTCTGACCTCCCGCAGGTGAAGCAATTCTCTCCCTGCCGAGATGGTGTGCCTTGGAAACTTCTGGAGTGGATTAGTACTACACCTACCTCTCCCTTTGGCTGCACCATGTTGGTTATCTCTATAGCCCCTGCCACAGGATCGTGCAGCGTTTAGTAGTTTCTCGCATGTACAAGCACTTGCACCTGGTCGTGCAGGCCGTTTTCGAAGTTAGCCTGCGCGCTTCGATGGGTGTTTGTACATCGCCTGTAATATAGCTCTCTGTGTATAGAATCATACTGCCCGGTATAGCACCAGTGAGAGATGCAGACCTCGACCCTCTGTATTCGCAATGCGGTTCTTTCATGACAGACCTACAGGCCTCTTCCAAGAATCCTAGTACCCTTGCGATAGCGGGCGATACACGAAAGTCGTGGTATCGTAGATCGTTGCATACGCGAGCCACTTCGACCTGCCCGCTCGGAAGCGATTTAAAGCGCAAATGAAAGGTCACGTGAAGTAACTTATTATTATGTATATTCTCCAAAAGAGCGTCTATAGAGCGATATACACCAGGTGGTACTTAGTCTCTATCAGCGCGTCTCCATGTTAAAAGATTGAAACCCGATAAATCATAATGACATCCTCAAAAGTTACGAGATTTCCTACAGTAGGAATATGTAAAACAGTCATCGGATAAGCAATTTGCACGTCTATATTTACGAGACGTGATACCCGCGGAGCCCTCACCCTCGTGATGAGCGAGGCAAAAAGCACCAAAAAACGAACGATTACAGTCTGTGCAATACTCCGGTTGAGAGTTTCTATTGCCGTTGCAATAAGTGGAGTTACATCGACACATTGAAAGCACAGCAATGCTCGAGTACTCGATTATACTTGGAATTACACTAGGTGCAGAACCCTCGACTACCTAGCGCACCAGCGAGATTTAATATTAACTGGTAGTGATGAGAGCGTTTGTAATCGAGGATAAAGAGTGTATGATTAATTTTACATATTGCAGAAAGTACGGATTTTCGTCCATCGTACAGAGCCGGAACGCGTCGTCCGAAAGTGAGAAATATATAAACAACAATTGATATACTGTCGTGATCCAAGTACTCCTGAAAGAGCTGAATTTCGCGCACACCGCACCCTCTAGACGGTGTCGTTATTTCTGCATTACGCGTGAGCTCTATCCCTGCTGTATATTACGCTCCTCGAAGCCCGTTGCGAATTCGATACCATCGTCTGTGTAGCTCGCCCGTACGTATTTGACCGCGTTCGGCATGCGCTCGGACTGTGACACAAATTATCGCTATTACTTATGCGTAAAATTAACTTTTTTGCTATAGACTCGTGTGTAAGCCTGGTGCACACACTGGCGCCTTCGACGTCTCGTACTACACAAGTAATATGTGTACACCTTTGCTCCATCCCACTCCTATCCCTACTCCTTCCCCCACCACGCGGCTACCCCCACCACCTCACTTTTCCACCACCGCGCTACCCACTCTGCTTGACCAGTGTCGGTAACGTGGAGATGGTAAAGTGAAGTGGTGTGGGTACCTTGGTGAACAAGGAAGAGTAGAGATAAGAGTAGGATGGAGCAAAGGTGTACACATACTTGGAAAAATGAATAAAATTATGTACTCACCACCACCACCACAGCTGCTGTAGGCATCTACCTTCCTGCCAAAGCGATTTTAAACTCCTGTCTCTCGAATGTATTCTCTCACACACGCACACACATACACATACACATGCACAGCGTCTTTAATTCATTACTATGTCCTCGTCAAAGCCCTCGTCCACGGCATCGATATCGTAGCCGATATCTATCTCATCACCGAGGGCTTCTATAATAAACGCCGCCACATCCACGCGTTCACCGTTCGATAAGCGAACCCGCGGAACGCTATCGCCGGCAAGAGGTCGCATCATGACAGCGATCAACTCATCTCCACCGCACGCTTCTTCGACGAGCTGCTCGATACCTGCAACATCCACGCGTTCGAGTCCGTATATAGAAAACTCCATGACAAGAACCGGTAGCATACTTGCTAGAGGCTCCGGATGAAATAGGTGAGACCAATCAATGTAAATAGTTTCGCCGAAATCGACTAGCAACACCTCGCAGTACCCATCAAAGTCCGGGTAAACCACTTCGCCGCGGACAACGTTATTGAAACGAGGCACAATACAGGACATGCCGATATGCAACTCCCCAGGTTCAATGGGTCTTCCACGACGTTCCACTAAATACACACTACGTAGGAGCTCTTCCAGCTCGTCGTATGCATCGCACATTTCCTGCGTACGCAGAAACACACTCATCACACTCTCGACAAACATTAATCGGCACCAAAACGCGTCGCTTAAAATCTCCTTGCCGTATCATGGATACATATTGCTTTTTATTGTTTCCAAGTAGGATGCCAAAGACAGACTAAATGCTCGAGATGCTACTAGAGAGTATCACGGGCATAAAGATAACAGCCTCCTATGAATCATAACTAGGTATCCATCACTTTGAATGCAACGAAAGAGGTTTTCGAGCATGCATAGCCCTGCGCTATGCTCCTCGCAAAGTGCTTGCTCTGCAGTAAAAGATATACGAGGGTGGTTTGAAAAGTCCGTGCAAAAATGAAAACTACTTAATTTTTGAGGATAGATCATTTTTATTTTTCAACATAATCTCCTTTTGGACTAATACACTTCGTCCAGCGATGCTCTAGTTTGTTGATCCCTTCCGAATAATAGGATTTGTCCAAGTATGTCAAATAGGAATTCGTTTCTGCAATCACCTCCTCGTTTGAGTAAAATCTTTTTCCCGCCAGCCATTTCTTCATGTTGGGGAACAAGTAATAGTCCGAGGGAGCCAAATCTGGAGAATAGGGGGGATGTGGAATGAGTTGGAACCCTACTTCCATCAGTTTTGCGGCCACAACTGCTGAGGTATGAGCTGGTGCGTTATCGTGATGGAAAAGAACTTTTTTGTGGGCCAATCCTTGACGTTTTTCTTGTAGCTCGATTTGCAAACGGTCCAACAACGATGAATAATATGCGCCTGGAATAGTTTTACCCTTTTCCAAATAATCAATGAATATTATTCCTTGCGAATCCCAAAAGACAGTTGTTATAACCTTCCCGGCCGAAGGGACAGTCTTCGCATTTTTTGGTGCAGATTCCCCCTTGCCAACCCACTGTTTGAACTGTTGTTTCGTCTCAGGAGTGTAGTGGTGTATCCATAATCCATCCACAGTCACGAAACGACGCTTAAAGTCCTGCGGATTCCGATGCAACAGCTGCAAACCGTCCATGCAACACCTCACACGATTTCGTGTTTGATCGATCGTGAGCAATCGCGGCACCCATCTGGCGGATAACTTTTTCATGCCCAAATGTTGGTGCAAAATATTATGTACCCGTTCATAGAGCGCTACCGCTTATTTTACCAAATGACACAGCTCTGTGCTGGTAACACGAGGTTAAAAGTGTGTAATGCGTTGTGTGCTCTATGCGGGTATTACACATTTTCTCGGCATCAGTCCCATGAGCTTCGAAATATTGTTGTACGCAAGAAAAATCACTTTTAAACACTCGCCACTCGTCCGCACCGAGTATAATTCCGGTAAAAGTATTCGACAATATTTTCACCACCGGTGTAAGCGTACACGTAGAGTTCAACTCGAACCCGGCTACGATTATTTTACCAAATGATTCATTTAAACCGTACACAACGGGGTTCGCTATATACAGCGATATCGCATGAGGCTTAGCACCGTTATTTGCCATTTTCATTGCTTTAGTGTAGACTGTAACTTTTCGAATGAATCGTCGGTGGTGTTCATACTCCGTTTTATACAAGTTTCCCCCACCACCTAACTGCATTGCCTCTTCTTTTGATACTGCAAATCATACGCCTGAAAATTGCTAGCCAATATCCTTTGATATTTGTCGCATTCTCCTCAACAGCCTAGTAACAGCAGCAAATATATCCCAAAACTCTTGCATACTCTCGCACACTTATGCGCCCACGCACACATCGACATACAGATAATATGTACCATGAAAACTAAATAATATTCGTCGATGAAATTTAATGATTTTCCTCATGGCCGAGTGCCCTGAAATTAGATGAAAACAATATGACTTTCATCAGCGAAACTCGATAACTAAGTACATCACCATCGCTAAATATTTCCCTAGGTCTTGCTTTTGCAAAGCGATCGCGTGCGGCCTTCTTCTTGGTTAGTCGTATTTATTACATCGTTGCAGTATATGCAGAGAGAGAGAGAGAGAGAGAGAGAGAGAGAGAGAGAGAGAGAGAGAGAGAGAGCTTGTTAAAGGAATATATATAAAAGTGAGCCGCTTTGAAAATTCTCTAGTTAATTGTCTGATTTACTGTGGTTACTACTACTACTACTACTACTCTAACAGCACAATCATGGTCAGAGTGGTAAAGCGCTCATTGATAAGAAAATTGATTGAGTTTATATTGAAGCGTAGACCGTCGTTGCGTTCGCGCTGGGGTAGAAGAAATTTACAGGAATTTACAGATCCCTATGGGAACTTCCGACACAGGCGGTTGTTCGTAAAATTCGCGGTATGCTGTGCGAGTGTCATTAACGCGATTTAGTTGTCGCGTATAATATTGGATTGTTTGATAATCAAATAATTATTGATTCGGTGGTGCATGTTATTCGTCGACGAGGTTGGCTGAATGAGACTGCTCTGCAACCCATACTCAATGAAAGACGTAAGTAATATACAGCGCTGATTACTTTTATTTTATTTCCTTTATTTCATAAGATTTTTATATAGTTCGACGGTATGAGGACGCAGAAATGGGATCCGACACCTATGATTTCGATGAGGAGGGTAGAACCGATTCAGATGATCATAGCAGGGACAACGATGGCGACAGCACCGTAGGGAATCGCTGGTGTTACGTCCTGTGTCTCCTCACGAGTACGAGAGAAAAAGCGAATAGCGGACCAACATAGCCCAAGCCATGCGTATATGAGTAAGAGAGATAGAATTATTAGGATAGGTCACCTTCTTGTACCCATATGCGATATACTATTATGTGACCCACTATACATTTACTATACTACATTCACTATACTGCATTATACATCTACTACATTTACTATATACCACATTCGCCTTACTATACTATATTTACTACACTACTACTATACTACATTTACTATACTATATTCACATTTGCTATATATTATACATATACTATATTTTGCTATACTATGTTACCATTTATATTTCTCTACATTTACCATACTTGTAATGCCTCATTCAATTAATGATTATGTAATTCTCGATTTGAACTATCTATGTTAAAAATATATATATTGAAATCTCAATTTAACAAGTTAATGATTGTATTTAATAATATATTTAAATATAAGATGCGCGAATGCCGAGCGGCTTGCACTCGTGGGCTCGCTTAGACGACATAGCAAGAAGCTACCTGAGAGGGAGTGAGAGGTAAGAGATAGACTTCTCCCATGAGCAGAAGTGAGACGACTCTACTCCTCGAAAGCACCACGACAATAGCAGCTCGGCTCCTCGCATAAACAAAACGCTAGAATATACAACGACCAGCATTCTCGGTAACATCTGCAAGTAATATAATTGCTAGCTACAGCTACAAGCACAGCACAACGTCAGAAAAGAATAAGCAATAAAGCCATTAGGATTCACCCAGAGCGAGTCGGAGTCATAAAGTAATAAAGCCATTAGCAAGTCGCATACTGAAGTAAGCCATAAAGTAATAAAACGTCCGTTCGGGAAAACCCGTCGAGCAAAGAATCAACGGGATAGTCGAAGCAATAAATCAGAAGAATTTCCAAAGGAACTTAATTTACTATGCAGCCTACTCTGACTGCGTAGGCCTACCCCAATCAAGACTCGAGCTCGAGGGGTTCGCCCACTTAAAACATTTGGCTACAAGAACAAACTCGAAAGTCCGCACGGACCAGACACGCACGTGCACAAGCATTCTACCAATAGGACACAATTGTACACACCCAACATATTCATAGAATAGTACCAACGACAAAGTGCAGCAAGCCTAGCATCCTCGCGGTACATGTGCTAACCACCTGCAACCACTTGAAAGAGACGACGCCAGCTAGACGCCCTAACTTGTCCAGCCCTTGAACGCCTGTGCCATCCCCTAGCAATGCTGTTGCTAGACAGAGATAGACATATTCGTACATTCATACACGCGCACGCCTGGCCTCTCTCTCTCAAGAAGAGAATAATTGTATCTGGTATAATTAAAATAAGACTCATAATGTTAACTGTAGAATAAAACGATGCGTAGTAGAGTAACTAAATCCTGCGACGCAAAACCATTCCGAGAAGTGTTGTTCGCTACATAAGATAAACAATAAGATCACCGTAGGCTTCGCCTGTGCGACAGATTTCTTTGTTAAGTGTAGACGCGTGCATAGGAGGGGGCAACGCGCTCCAAGATGACGCAACCCCCACCTCGGCACGCGCTGCCGACTATATATATGCACGACAATTTAGTCGCGAGAGTTAGATCAGTTACGAGTTTCCAGTCATCAGTTAGTAGCGTGCAGTCAGCAGTCCGTGCTGTCGATCACGAATCTTTATATCGCGTCGTTGTATCCTCGTAGAAGTAAGTCCGAGGCGGTCATTACAGACTGACAAGAATACAACCGTGTCTTAATTCTCGAATTTAAATTATAACGTGACCAAGTGTAAGAATTTCAGTGTGAGTTTCAATAATTATATCGAAATTAATATCAGTGTCAACTTTATTTCTCGACCCTTTCACTCTACAATTATTCGTTTCCTTTTGAATTATTTCAACATATTATCAATTAGTTATACCTTTCATTCTCGCGATACTTTTAATTCATACGCTTCTACGTTAATCCAAGTACATATCCTCCGGAGCGATCACTATTTGCGCTCCTCCACATTATCTATTGTAGCATAGTGCCTCCACTGGCACATGTTACCCTTTCTCCCTACATACATAAGTTAGACCAATAAGTATACGCCGTTACGCTTTCATCAGCGTCGCAGCGTGCTGTTCGCTTTCAGCAGCGATACAGAATTCTGAAAAACCCTTCCTCGACCATATATTTCATCCTTACACATGGGTAAACGTAGAGGTGGCCGTAGACATGCTGTACGTCGCTTCCTTGCCATATTCAAAAGGATACTAAATAATGAAAATCATTCTACAGCAAAATTTACGGAAATAGACAACTGTTCACTTGCTCTCGGTGTGCCATTAAAACAAAGTGCGATCTCCTGTGTCGAAAAAGAAATCGAGAGAGAATCCATACGAAATATAAAAATCTCTAACGTGCGGTCGTTACCACGAATCACGTCCGACGTATCTTACCGTGGTTTATTCAAACGTGCCATCATCAGGGAGGCTGTTGCATTTCGCTGGACCCCTATCAGTCCCCACGGACTCATCCACCACATTGGAACTCCGGATTTCGAGGATCTACTAGTACTCGATCAATTCTGGGCTGGTATACCCGTAATCACCTTGGATTAAATCTACTACCCGCTACGCCCTTCCGCTCACGCAGCCGGCATCCATATACACCATAGACAACAACCGGTAAGTAGAACCGCTTAAATTACATATATATATATACGTGTGAACCTATCCGAAGATATATCAGAAACGGCCTCATCCCTGCTGGTGAATCCCGGCTAAATCGAGGCTAACCCTTCTAGCAACCGTACGATCAAAAAGAATTTTTCTTTTTTTATAATATTAGAACAAGGACGTAACAAACGAAGCAATTGCAGGCGTAATTAGCCAAGGGAAGATCGGCCACGACAGACCGATATCTTACGCTTCACGAACGCTAAACGGAGCTGAGTTAAATTATAGTACTATCGAAAAGGAATTATTAGCGATAGTGTACAGTGTGGCCCAGTTCCGCCATTACATTTACGGAAGAGAATTTATCTTACTAACTGATCACAGACCCTTGGTCTGGTTACATAACGTAAAAGATCCAGCCAATAGATTGGTGCACTGGCGTTTGAAACTTGAGAATCATAAATATAAAATTATGTATAAACCGGGTAAAGCTAACAGCAATGCTGACGCTCTGTCCCGAAATCCACCCCAAAAATCAGTATTAATAGTCACTCATTTAAAAAATAAAAACCTCTATTCAACCAGTTCAAGCGATTCAGATTCAGAAACATTAATTTTCGAGCCAACCTCAAAACCTACCAAAAACAATAGTAAATCACCAGAACAAAAGGACTTCGAGATCGGCTCAGATTCGGAGAATGAGGTCGAATTTGAGTCTATCGAGAATACAATGGAAAATAATAAGAATATGGTACCTGAGTCGTCCGACGAGGATGATAACACAGGGTCAGACGCAGAAAGCGACATATTCGATAGAGTAACAATTCCGTACAAAAAACCCAAAGAAATTACAACACATTGTTTTATATTTAAAGAAACACGAGACAGATTAGTAACACGTTCCGATAATTGTGTGATATTTATAACTACTAAAGGCCAACCGGTAGACGCAGGGGCCATGGACTTCAACGAAGCGAAATTGCTCCCTAACTTTAAGGATTTGAGCTTGTCAAGAGCTCGAATAATTCACATTAGATCAAAAATAGTCATTTGTCTACCGATTAAAAACGACTTAAGAGCGTTAGCTCATATGCAGGACATTAAGGATTCACTCGAATCACTAAGGGACGTAGTCACAGAACTCTCGACAACCTCAATAAGTATAGCGAAAACCGAAGTTATAGATAATATCGAATGGAGTCTAATTGCCAAAGAAATAGAAAACCATTTAATAACTATTCCTATATGCGTAACGATTTGTAAAATGTTAATAAAACTACCGGACGTCGCCTCTCGCCCCAACATAATACAAGAGGCACACAACTCGCTTGTGGGTGGACACAAGGGGGTCACTAAAACTTTGAAAAGGGTACAGGAAAGGTACGCTTGGAAAGGTATGAAGACGGACATACAGGAGTTCATTCAACGCTGCAGAGGTTGCCAACTCAAGAAATTAGTCAGAATTAAAACCAAACAGCCCATGGTTTTAACCGACACACCGGGCAGCGCATTCGACAAAATTGCAATGGACGTGGTCGGCCCATTGACGCCAACAAAGGCCGGCAATACACATATACTAACCATTCAGGATTTATTAACAAAATATTGCGTGGGGGTTCCGTTAGAAAGAATAACCTCCATCGACATTGCCAATGCTCTCTGCAAGGGCTTTATTTCTCGTTTCGGTGCCCCACGGGCAATTAACTGACCAAGGCACGAACTTTTGTAGCAGCCTAATGAAAGGAATCGCTAAAAAGTTCGGCATCAAATTATACCATACAACAGCCTTTCATCCGCAAAGTAACGGTTCAATCGAAAGGTCTCACCACGTTTTAACAGAATATCTGAAGCAGTATGTAGACCAAAATCAGGAGTGGGACGAGCTTCTGGATATGGCTATGTACTCATACAATACTAGCGAACACGAAGGAACCAAACACACTCCACATGAACTCGTATTCGGAAGACTCGCGAGACAACCATCCAGCGACCCCCCGTTGGAGGAATATAACGAGCCTACGTACACTGAGTATTTAAGGGAACTCTTTCACCGAATAAACGGATTACAAGAACTCGCAGCAGAAAACTTAAATGCTGCAAAAAAGAAGATCCAAACGTTATTACGATAAACGGATTAACCCGCAGGACTTCGGCGTCGGTGACCGGGTCGTCATGCTCAAAGAACCTCGGTTAGGCAAATTCGCCGATCAATACACTGAGCCGTGCGAAGTTACGGAAATTTTAGAACACGGAAATGTTAAAATAAATTATCGAGGACGCGATAAAATAGTCCACACCAATAAACTCAGATTAACTGTAAAACTGTAACAAGGCATCTCTTTGTTACAGAAAACTATACCTCAGAAGGATGCCGCCACGGAAGCAACAGGCGCCAAAAGGATGGGTCACCTTTGAAAATTTTGTGATACGATTCCTGAACCGTCGCGCAAACCTCTTATCCTTCGGAGACGTGATATATTACGATCAGGCACGTGCGATTTTTAGAATAAAAATCGGCCAGTACGGGAGAATGAGAACCATCCCAGAAGCTGATGTGGAGTCAGCTATCTTCGAAAGCAAGGTCTACACATTTCCATGGGATAGAGATGATTTTCATGCAAAATTCAGGGATTTCATCATGAATAAGGACCCCTCACCTTCCACCACCCCGGCACCAGCTCCAACACCATCTCTACCACCAGCACTAGATATGGATTATAAAACCATTAACAACGCACTAGATCTTATCGAGGACGACCCGGTAACAAAACCGCGTTCATCTAAAAGCAACAAAACTATTATGGGAATTATTACAACAACTATCGCAGCAACCTTACTAATTATACTCCTTGTGCCAACTACTACAGCTCTAGTCGGATATGATTGCGGAGGATCTTCTCTCAACATCACCACCATCTCTCTCAACCAGGTGGGGGAATGTGAGATCCCTCTAGGCGAACCAATTGCACAAGATGCAACCATACAACTACTACAACTATCAGAATTCAAGACTACCGAAGTGCTCCAATGCAAAATCGAAATAGACCGAACCGTGTATCATTGTGGCATGAGCTCGCACAATTCCATTGTACAAGGAGGACATCAATCGTACTTGTACGACTTCGACGAGAAAACATGCCAAAGACTACAAGAAACGGGCATGATAAAATTAAGTTTCTCCGCTGACCTAGTGGGACTTAAAAAGAACGAAACGACCACACGAAGCGTTACAATGGGAGGCGGCCTCACAGCTGACGGTACATGCACGGGAATACAATACAGCGACCCTTACGGTACTTGGGACAGCGTCGTGGTCCAGGCTTCAGTCAAGGTGGCCCTATACAACTACATCGCAATAATAAACTCAAAATCAGGAAAAATCTTATTGCCATCAGGCACACAGTGCAGCATAGACGACGGTTTTTGCATCGACCTACAAGGAAACAGTGTGTTTTGGAAAACAGCACCAACCGATTCATGCAGCTTCCACCAGTACGACGTACTATACGAAGGAGCCGCTACCAAAATGGAAACAAAAGAAGAAGACAACAGGATGCCAACAGTCTACACACTTAGTTCCGATTCAACTACATTCGCACTTGCACAACAGGGTACCTACCAGGTATGCGGATACACCCTTATCCGAACAGAGCACCCAAAATTATTTATTCTCGAGATAAAAGGGAATAATTCACCAGCTGTAAAAGAAAAAATATCTGTAAATAATTTAGATATTTTCTCCTACATAAATTCAAAATTTATCTACGTTGAAAAACATGTGAGGACCCAAATGAAAGGACTCTACAAAGATGTAATGGTACAACGCTGAAACCTCGAGAGGAGAGTGCTTCTGAATGCGCTAACAACTGCAGCGCTATTGCCCGAACGATTCGCCCATACAGTCATGAAGGGACCAGGTTACATGGCAGCTATAGCAGGAGAAGTTATACACATAGTGAAATGCATCCCCATCGAGTGTAAATTACGAAAAGTCGATGAATGCTATAACGAACTACCAGTAACATATAAAAACTCATCATATTTTTTAACTACGACATCGAGAATGCTGATAAAAGCAGCAACGCAAATTGAGTGCGATCCTATGCTTCCAGCCCAATACATAATAGAAGGAACTTGGTATCGCTTCTCACCACAACCAATCGAAGTAATAGCACCACAAAAACTACAACCACTTACCAAACCGACTTGGAAGTACGCTACTCCTGGAAACCTCGCAGCGAGCGGAATCTACCAGGAATCCGATATAGACAAGCTTCGTGACCGCATCATGTTTCCAGCCGAACGACCTGCTATGCTGAACCATCTGGCCAGAGGTTCCATGGGTTACCACGTGCCACCAGGCAGCATCAAAATAAACGGACTGATCGACGAAAATATGTTGAACACCATTGCGGAGAACGCCGCCAATCGAGTCTGGGGAGCCTTTACGAGTTTTGGAACAGCCAGTGCAGGATTATTAGGAATCTTCATTATAATCCGACTAATAAAACTCACTATCGACACGATAATCCACGGGTATGCACTACATTCACTGTATGGATGGAGCTTGCATTTACTCGCATCCATATGGGATTCACTGACGAACTTACTACTTTCGCTGGCACACCAACGGAGAACTAACGACACACCTGAGAACGAGAAGAACAAGAAACGCGAGGAGTCACACCGGTCCGACAGCGCACCACCAACTGACCCACCTCAGCCAAGCGTACCTTCACCACCTGTGTACCCCGAGCTCCGACCCCCACCACGAGACCAACCATCGCACCTTTACGGAGTCAACACCGAACTTCAGTATCGCCTACTCACCTCTCAGCGGCAGAGCCATGGAGGCGCTGCCCCTGTCTAAAAGGGGGGAGGTGTTACGTCCTGTGTCTCCTCACGAGTACGAGAGAGAAAGCGAATAGCGGACCAACATAGCCCAAGCCATGCGTATATGAGTAAGAGAGATAGAATTATTAGGATAGGTCACCTTCTTGTACCCATATGCGATATACTATTATGTGACCCACTATACATTTACTATACTACATTCACTATACTGCATTATACATCTACTACATTTACTATATACCACATTCGCCTTACTATACTATATTTACTACACTACTACTATACTACATTTACTATACTATATTCACATTTGCTATATATTATACATATACTATATTTTGCTATACTATGTTACCATTTATATTTCTCTACATTTACCATACTTTGTAATGCCTCATTCAATTAATGATTATGTAATTCTCGATTTGAACTATCTATGTTAAAAATATATATATTGAAATCTCAATTTAACAAGTTAATGATTGTATTTAATAATATATTTAAATATAAGATGCGCGAATGCCGAGCGGCTTGCACTCGTGGGCTCGCTTAGACGACATAGCAAGAAGCTACCTGAGAGGGAGTGAGAGGTAAGAGATAGACTTCTCCCATGAGCAGAAGTGAGACGACTCTACTCCTCGAAAGCACCACGACAATAGCAGCTCGGCTCCTCGCATAAACAAAACGCTAGAATATACAACGACCAGCATTCTCGGTAACATCTGCAAGTAATATAATTGCTAGCTACAGCTACAAGCACAGCACAACGTCAGAAAAGAATAAGCAATAAAGCCATTAGGATTCACCCAGAGCGAGTCGGAGTCATAAAGTAATAAAGCCATTAGCAAGTCGCATACTGAAGTAAGCCATAAAGTAATAAAACGTCCGTTCGGGAAAACCCGTCGAGCAAAGAATCAACGGGATAGTCGAAGCAATAAATCAGAAGAATTTCCAAAGGAACTTAATTTACTATGCAGCCTACTCTGACTGCGTAGGCCTACCCCAATCAAGACTCGAGCTCGAGGGGTTCGCCCACTTAAAACATTTGGCTACAAGAACAAACTCGAAAGTCCGCACGGACCAGACACGCACGTGCACAAGCATTCTACCAATAGGACACAATTGTACACACCCAACATATTCATAGAATAGTACCAACGACAAAGTGCAGCAAGCCTAGCATCCTCGCGGTACATGTGCTAACCACCTGCAACCACTTGAAAGAGACGACGCCAGCTAGACGCCCTAACTTGTCCAGCCCTTGAACGCCTGTGCCATCCCCTAGCAATGCTGTTGCTAGACAGAGATAGACATATTCGTACATTCATACACGCGCACGCCTGGCCTCTCTCTCTCAAGAAGAGAATAATTGTATCTGGTAAAATTAAAATAAGACTCACAATGTTAACTGTAGAATAAAACGATGCGTAGTAGAGTAACTAAATCCTGCGACGCAAAACCATTCCGAGAAGTGTTGTTCGCTACATAAGATAAACAATAAGATCACCGTAGGCTTCGCCTGTGCGACAGATTTCTTTGTTAAGTGTAGACGCGTGCATAGGAGGGGGCAACGCGCTCCAAGATGACGCAACCCCTACCTCGGCACGCGCTGCCGACTATATATATGCACGACAATTTAGTCGCGAGAGTTAGTTCAGTTAGATCAGTTACGAGTTTCCAGTCATCAGTTAGTAGCGTGCAGTCAGCAAGTCCGTGCTGTCGATCACGAATCTTTATATCGCGTCGTTGTATCCTCGTAGAAGTGAGTCCGAGGCGGTCATTACAGACTGACAAGAATACAACCGTGTCTTAATTCTCGAATTTAAATTATAACGTGACCAAGTGTAACAATTTCAGTGTGAGTTTTAATAATTATATCGAAATTAATATCAGTGTCAACTTTATTTCTCGACCCTTTCACTCTACAATTATTCGTTTCCTTTTGAATTATTTCAACATATTATCAATTAGTTATACCTTTCATTCTCGCGATACTTTTAATTCATACGCTTCTACGTTAATCCAAGTACATATCCTCCGGAGCGATCACTATTTGCGCTCCTCCACATTATCTATTGTAGCATAGTGCCTCCACTGGCACATGTTACCCTTTCTCCCTACATACACATAAGTTAGACCGATAAGTATACGCCGTTACGCTTTCATCAGCGTCGCAGCGTGCTGTTCGCTTTCAGCAGCGATACAGAATTCTGAATAACCCTTCCTCGACCATATATTTCATCCTTACACATGGGTAAACGTAGAGGTGGCCGTAGACATGCTGTACGTCGCTTCCTTGCCATATTCAAAAGGATACTAAATAATGAAAATCATTCTACAGCAAAATTTACGGAAATAGACAACTGTTCACTTGCTCTCGGTGTGCCATTAAAACAAAGTGCGATCTCCTGTGTCGAAAAAGAAATCGAGAGAGAATCCATACGAAATATAAAAATCTCTAACGTGCGGTCGTTACCACGAATCACGTCCGACGTATCTTACCGTGGTTTATTCAAACGTGCCATCATCAGGGAGGCTGTTGCATTTCGCTGGACCCCTATCAGTCCCCACGGACTCATCCACCACATTGGAACTCCGGATTTCGAGGATCTACTAGTACTCGATCAATTCTGGGCTGGTATACCCGTAATCACCTTGGATTAAATCTACTACCCGCTACGCCCTTCCGCTCACGCAGCCGGCATCCATATACACCATAGACAACAACCGGTAAGTAGAACCGCTTAAATTACATATATATATATATACGTGTGAACCTATCCGAAGATATATCAGAAACGGCCTCATCCCTGCTGGTGAATCCCGGCTAAATCGAGGCTAACCCTTCTAGCAACCGTACGATCAAAAAGAATTTTTCTTTTTTTATAATATTAGAACAAGGACGTAACATTTACATGTTCCTACTGTAGAAAATCTAGTAACTTTTGAGGATGGTGATTATGATTTATCGGGTTTAAATCTTTAAACACGGAGGAGCGCTAATAGGGACCAAGTAGCACCTGGTGTATATCGCTCTATAGACGCTGTTTTGGAGAGTATAAATCAGTTACCTCACGTGGCCGATCATTTGCGCTTTAAATCGCTTCCGAGCGGGCAGGTCGAAGTGGCACGCGTATGCGACGATCTACGCTACCACGACTTTCGCGTATCGCCCGCTATCGCAAGGCTACTAGGATTCTCGGAAGAGGCTTGTAGGCCCGTAATGATAGAACCGCATTGCGAATATACAGGGTCGAGGCCTGCATCTCTCACCGTTGCTATACCGGACAGCATGTTTTTATACACAGATATCTGCGAGAGCTATATTACAGGCGATGTACAAACACCCCTCTTACGAGTTGTTCCCATTGATACTGATGACTGTCCGTATGGTTCGATAAAAATTTAATCGTTTTCAACGCTACGATATATACCTCTCTTGCGCAATAATTTACACATTATCGAGATCGATATAAGAGACGAATTTGGGGATCCTATACCATTCGAGCAGGGAACGTTGACTGTGACACTACATTTCAAAAGGTCCCACGATTGATTACACCACTATGGATGATATTGACAGTGTGCAGCACGGATGGGGTCGTCGCAGGTACGGTGGTATTAGCCATGTTTATATCGGAACACCTAATCAGCGAGGACACGGTATCGGTAGCTTTCTCGGGGGCTTGTTTCGTCGAGTGTTACCACTTTTAAAGAAGGGCACTAAAGCAGTTGGAAAAGAGGCGTTGCGCGCTGGTGTAAACGTAGCCGGTGATATCCTCGATAGAAATATAGCTGTGAAAGATGCTATTCGCGAAAGAGCGCGAGAATCAGGCAGTAATCTCAAACGCAAAGCTTCTGAATAAATTGACACTCTCATGCGGGGGTCTGGTTATAAAAAGCGCAAAATTTCACGTACTCCTCATTCATCGAACGAACGTAAACCACGACGTATCTCCCGTAAAAATAAAAGTGTAATAAAGAGAAAAACAATAAACAAGAAGAAGAATAATAAGAACAATAAGAAGAAGAAGACTCGTCAACGAACAGTTGCAGATATTTTTGGATAGCTGAAACAAGATGGCTTTTCTCCATGCGCACTCGTGCGAGTGTCTTAAATCGGAACTTGAATTATTTTCACTCCCACCGACGCAAACTACTATCGAAGGCTCCAATTGGGTGTATTACAAATCAATATCTTCGCTAACAGATGATTCACCGATTGAATTCGTTATTCCCGGACAGGGTGATGAGTATATCGATCTCGCGCATACTATGCTTAGTCTGAGAGTGAAAATAACATCTCCTACCATTACGGAAATTGCCACGGGCACATCGTCGAAAGTAAGTGCCGGCCCTGTAAACAATCTCTTGCATTCTATATTTAATCAGGTGGATGTATACCTGAATCAAAAATTAGTTTCACCTCCAAATAATGCCTACGCTTATCGAGCGTACATAGAAACACTTTTGAATTACGGTCCAGCAGCAAAAAATTCGCATCTCACGAGCGTTCTCTGGTACGACGATACGCCTGGAAAAATGGATGATATAACATCGGAAAATACGGGTCTTATGAAGAGAAAACAATTTTTAAATGTCGAAAAAAATGTAGACTTGCTAGGTCATCTGCATTGCGATATATCCAATCAGGAGCGGTTCCTATTAAGCGGTGTCGAGATGCGCCTACGGTTGGTTCGGTCTAGAGATTCATTTTGTCTTGTGGGGGATACAAAGAATGGTCAATGCGGCTTAAAGATTCTCGAGGCATCGCTTCTCGTTCGTAGAACAAAAATAGCTCCTGGTCTGCTGCTCTCACATGCTAGAACTCTGGCAAAATCGACGGCTAAATATCCTCTTACGAGAGTCGAGGTAAAAGCCGTTTCAATACACTCTGGTGTTCATGGAGAGACTATCGCTAATATCGTGTTAGGTCAGTTGCCGAAGCGTATAATTATCGGTTTTGTCGATAACAAAGCGTTTAACGGTGACTTCAGTATGAATCCGTTCAATTTCCAAAATTACAAGATAAATTATCTCTCGTTGTATGTAGATGGTGCTCAAATACCTTCGAAACCGTTACAACCTGATTCCACGAAAAATCATCTATATGTGGATGCTTTTCAAACGTTGTTTTCGGGAACTGGAATACATTTCTTGAACGACGGTAATTCGATCGATCGCGATAATTATCGCGATGGATACTGTCTGTTTGCTTTTGATTTGACACCCGATCTTTTGGCGAACAGCCATACACATTGGAATTTAATAAAGCACAGTAGTGTGAGAATAGAGATACGATTTGAGGATGCGCTTGCTTCAACGATAAATTGTGTAGTCTACGCGGAATATGATAATGTCTTTGAAATTGATGCCTCTCGGCAGGTAATGGTGGATTTTACCGGATAAGCGAAAAATGTGCTGATGTCGGCATAAAATTATTTCGCGTTAAGACACGTAGAAGCGTGTTCGCGAGTAACTAATCAGTCGAACTCGGTCATCTGTATGGATTAGACGTGAAAATGGAGATCGTCGTTTATATACAGGGAATGCGTGGTAAAGACTCGGAATTTATTCCGAAAGAAATTGCCGTGGTAGCAGTGGATAGACCGTACTCTGCTCATTGGATCGTTGCACCGCCGTGTCACTTTGCCGAATTAACACAGCAATCGAGAAGCCAGAATAATTTTCTCTCGAAATATTTTCACGGTCTGGAGTGGTATGAGGGCGATGTGAGCTGTAAACAGGTATACGCTAACTTGCGTGAAATTTCGCGAAAATCAAGTCGCATCTATACGCGCGGTCACGAGAAGGCTATACTTCTTTGCGATATCACGAGTCGTGAAATTTCCAACCTGGAGGATGAGGAGGGCGCCCCATCGTACACATTTATGCCGAAATCTTCGCGAAAATGCTTCAGACACGCTATGATAAACGATACAGCGTCTTCGCATTGTGCAATGCGCCAGGCTTTCCAAATAAAAAATTGGCTTCGCGAGCATCCATTTAAAGGAGAATCATACATGGATGTTTGGTGAGCAGACGAAGAGGAAGAGAATAAAAAAGAGGAGAAATCTTCATCATGTGGTCGTGACACGATCGACGATGCTGTGAAATAAATTTTGCATATATATACGTCTTTCAAAGCGTATTGGTCATCATTTAATCATTGACTATGTGTTCAGCATGCACACTAGACAAATCTACGAGAGTCTGCAGTATCTACCACTTTCAACCGTTGGCGTATACCCGGCTGACAGAATTCCTCGTGTATGGTCGTTACCAGCTGGACTCGTAGTTAACACGGATAACCACGACGGACCTGAAGAGCATTGGATCGCCATGTACGTTAACCATCATGGAAAAGGAATGTACTTTGATAGCTACGGGCTACCACCGGTTATACCGCAACATCTCGCACGACTACGAAGAAACTGCAAGTTCTATCGGTACGGCCTCAAGCAGCTACAGAGTAATACGTCGGATGTGTGTGGACAATTTTGCATCGTATTCCTACACTTTATGTCGTGCGGCTTCACCATGTCGCGATTTAATAATCTCTTTAGCGATAATGTAACGAAAAACGACAGATTAGTGCGTGAATATTACAATGCTTTTGCCTCTCGACGATCAGACAGTGATAAAAATAAATTTAAGGGCGGAGGAGTTTCCGAGCGAAGATTACCGTGTTTGCAGGGATGTTGCATACGACGGTAAATATCTGTAAAGTGATTTAAATAAAATATTGATTAATTAAAAACAAATACATCGGTTTACTGTGTCTCATCTTTTATAATTATATATAAATTATAATCGAGGTCTCTCGCGGCACGGTATCATATTCTGCGTCTCTTACTGCAAAGCATTCGCTTCACGAGAAGCACAGCGCAAAGCGGTACACACGTGCAAAACTGCTGACATTGCATTCAAAGCGCTGCACACCTAGTTATGACTCAGAGGGGGTTTGTTATCTTCAAACGCTGTGATCACCGCCAGCCTCATCCGGAGCATTCAGTCTGTCTTTAGCAGTGCACGTCGCGAGTTTAAATAGAAAAAAATGTATCCGCGGTACGATAACTTCGCGCTAGCCGCGGCTTTTGTGTTTCGGGTGGTTTGCGGTGCGTGGGATAACACGATATTCCTGCGCACTGAATTAATGTGTGCTGCGTGGCTAAGGCTAGAGGACGATTTGGAGCGGTTATATATTGACGGAATTGTAGACAGGAGTGTTTTTAAATTTAAGGAGTTGTGAGCGGGAGCCTCATGTGTTGTCGTGCGGCATCAAAGGGATATGCGCGGTGAGATCATAGACATGGACGATGACGGGTACTGCGAGGTGCTGCTTGTCGATATCGATGAATCGGTATACGTCGATTGGCAGCAACTATATCACCCCGAGACACTGATTAGCGAGTTACCTGTGTTGCTCGTGAAGTGTACGATATTCGGCCTCGATCATTCAATTGACAAGGACGGATATCTAGACCGGATCGATGTAACGCGCGGTAACGATACGCTGATCGGGATACGTATGCCCACCGCTGCCGATGCCCACGCTCCATGGGTGCGGGTAATTCGTATTACCAGGGCGCGTAGCTGCGGCTTTTGATGCGTGGGTGAGCGTGTGCGTGCGTGACTGAGTGAGTGAGTAAGTGAGTGAGTGAGAGAGAGATTTGAGATTTGAGATTTGATTTGTTTATTATGCCTTGGCAAGCCTTTGGCAAAATGATACATTCAAAAGTGATACAAAAAAAATGATACAAAAAAAGTAAATAAAGTAAATACGACTAAAAGTAAGATTAAATATAAATAGAAATACTATAATTAGAATATAAAATATAAATGAAAATATAAACTAAGAATATGCAATTAAAAACAATCTACACTAACATCGTTAACCCTAGCATGTATCTACATAGTTAAATAAATAAGTATAGATTCGATTCTTAAAAACTTCTAAACTCGGCGACGTAGTAATATTAGATGGTAATGAGTTCCAGAAATAAATGCCAGATAGCGAAAACCCTTCATGGTAAGTCACTGTACGGTGAGAAGGGATGACAAAGCTTGATCGAGGCTGCCTTGAGGGTCGTTCAACTGGAGTTGTTGTTCGTGTAAATAATTCTTGTATGTAGGCTGGTGTACTTTGACGGACAACCTTAAACATAGCTATACCAAGAAAGTAAAGACGTCTTGATCGTACTGTGATCCAGCCAAGATGACGTCTAAAAGTTGTGATATGAGTGTCCCGTCGCAAGTCAAAGATAAAACGAATACAATGGTTGACAAGGCGTTCTAATTTTGTATTTAGTTCATCTGATAAGTTATGATAGACAAGGCAGCAATAATCTAATTGAGGGAAAATAAGAGAAGTGATAAGTAACTTCCTTACTTCCATGGAAAGAGCATTGCGATGAAACTTCAACTTGTGAATAGTAAAATGCACTTTTTGTGATATATGCTGTACTTGAGCTTTCCACGACAAGTTACACTCCATAGTGACACCCAGATTGCGGGCTTCGTTAACGAATGGAAGAATAACACCATTTAGTGTGATCGGTAATATTTCAGAGAAATCCAGCTGGCGGGTGTAAGAATTACTGCCTAGTATAAGAATCTTAGACTTAGAAATATTGAGCTTGAGACCATTTGTTACCGCAAAGTTAGCTATAGCATGGACATCTTCAGATATCAACCTAATGCCCTGGTTGAGTTGTGACGGACAACAATCAAGATAAATTTGGGTGTCGTCAGCAAATATCATGTGCTGTGAATTTTGTAATGCAGAACCGATGTCATTGATGTACAGCGAGAACAAGAGCGGTCCAAGGACAGAACCCTGCGGAACTCCTGACGTCGTAGGTAGCCACGTAGAGCAGTCTCCGTGATCATCAATAACTGCTTGAGTTCTTCCTGTCAGATATGAGAAAATCCAGTCAAGAACCGAATGAGAAAGTCCGGTCTTCTTTAGTTTCAAAAGAAGTTGTAGATGCGGAACTGTATCAAATGCTTTACTAAAATCAAACAAAATTAGGATGGTCATGCGTCTTCTATCTATATTACGCCTAACATCTTCGCAAATACGCAGAAGGGCTGACTGAGTGCTGAACCCACTACGGTATCCTGATTGACGTGCATCAAATATCTTATTGCTATCAATCCAATCAGTCAGTTGTCTATGAATAAGCCGCTCAAGTATTTTCGACACTTCAGACAGATTAGCTATTGGTCGCGTATCTGATGGTGAGAGAGGCTTTTTTATTTTAGACAAGGGCCGAAGAAAAGCTTTCTTCCAGTCCTGAGGAAACTCTGAAGATACAAGAGAGAGGTTAAACATAGCTGTTAGGATAGGGCAAGATACCGTAAGCGATTTGAATAAAGAGAACATGGAAATACCATCGGGACCAGCTGCATACGATGTTGAGTTTGAGTTGCCGGAGATAGTAAGATGTACTTGTGAGCAAGTAATTTCGGAAAAACTAAACGTTGGACGAACTGGCTGGATATTGGAACTGAGCCTACAAAACTCATCATGCGAACACGGTGGCAGTTGACTAGATATTTCAGAATAGAATGCATTGAGTTCCTGCGGTCTAAAAAATTGAGTGGGGGATGCAAAAGATGACTTGACGAGGCCGAGTTTTGCTAATTCTTTCCATAATCTGCTGGGATCTGTGTTGCTAGACAGCCTTTGAAAGTGGAAATCATTTTTTGCTTGTCTGAGATCCTTCTTAAGCGTGTCTCTATACTCTCTAAATATCGCCATATCGAGTACATTACTAGATCTTTTAGCAATCGTGTATAGGGTGTTACGTTGAGCCATACGATTTTTCAATTCCAGTGAGAGCCACGGTGCTGGTGGCCGACATATACGAAATGAACGGAATGGAGCATGATAATCCAATGACGTGAGATACGCTTCGGATACTGTTTCAACGATCATGTTAATACCTAATGGTATGTTATCAATGAGACCGGAATTCCAACTAAATCTAGTACTAAAATCAAATAATTCAGTAATATTGAATATATTAGATAAATATTCACAAAAGCTAGTTTCATTAAAATTGCGGTACGCTCGCCGTGAGATGATACGGTCTTCAGGAGGCTCGACGTCGAGAGAATAACTGAGTTCAAGAAGATCATGACCTGCTATGAAAGGGGCCTCCGATTTGACAAAGGAATGTACTTTTTCTTTATTGTCAATAATGAAAACATCGATCCATGAATCAGAGTTGGTTAGGTGATGAGTAGGTGCAGAATCAACAATATGAAATGAGAGCGAGAGAGTTAATTGGCGCAGGTATGACGATTCATAATTAATGTTACTCAGGTCGCAATTAAGATCACCTGCAATAATTATATTCTCGTAAACATGTGTAAAATTAGATAATACTTGAATGAAGTCGTCAAACATAATACCTTTTGGTCGCCTATATACTGAAGCAAAAAGAAGCTTCTTCGTATTCGAGCTAGTAATTTCGACGATCAAATATTCTGGTGCATTGGAAAACTGATTTGGAGAAGACGCTAATACTTTTGCTTTAAGGGAATTATGGATGTAGCAAGCAACTCCACCCCCTTCTTTGCCTTCTCGATCGTTGCGAATTAGAAAATATTCGTTAATGCTTATTAGGTCATCGGCAACATATGAATGAAGCCATGTTTCGCTTATCGAAACTATGTGATAGCTATGTTCTATTATGGTCGATTGAATAAGTTCAATGTGACCTCGGATAGAATTTGCATTGAATTGTGCGACCTTTAAAAGTGACGAAGATGGTGGAGGATGCGATAGAACAGGATTTGACTGTGGTAGTCAAACTAATTTTTGTAAGTCAGTTTCTTCGGTAATAATAACTGGCGCTTGCCCATCTCCTTTACGCACATGAATCATGCCAGAGCGAACCCATACATATTTGTAATTGCGTTCAGAAGCTCGAGTTTTGGTGAGGCGTAGAAGCTTGTAGAGTGCTGCAGGAAGAAACTCATTTATAAACACCACTCCTTTACTGTCCAGACCGAAAACGTTTTTGAGGGACAGATTCTTCTTTGTTCGCTTTATGTCTATAATATAATCTTTAATTTGGTGAGATTTCAAAGTCAGCATCAAAGACTTCGATGTTCTTTGGTATGGTGCTGATGAGGTAGATTCACCATTAGTTTGCTCAATAGTCGAAAATTTCCTCTTATTGTTGAAACAACGAATGTCTAAAACGTCACCGAGGAGGTTTGAGATTCCAAGGGCGCGAAAAACTTTTTCAACTATCTCCTCGTTAGAATCTTCGATAGAGAGAGGTACTCCAGAAAGTGTTATCTCAGCAGAAAGAGACGGTGTAATCGCCGATACTGAGGAGTTAGTCCTAATCATCGCGAGTTCAGATGATAGGTTAGCATTCTGCTGAGATAATTGAACAATGTTTGCTTCAAGGTGTGAAATTCTTAACTCATGCGCTTCAAGTAATTTTGTGTGGTTTTGGATGCAATTTAGCTGTGTTTACATTTGTAAACACATTATCAATGTGTGATCATTGTTTACATTTGTTTGCTGAGCAATAAAAGCACTGAGTTGGCCATGCATGGCTATGAGGAGTTCCCTATCTGACATGTTGAGAGCATGTTGTTGACTCGTAGGTGAACACTGTTGAACAACATTAGCATCGTTGACAGGTGGACCGATAAAATCTTCGGATGTATTAAGCATACTATGATGATCTCCTAGAGATGGTTTTTTTTTATTCTCAGATAGTGTTGAAGTTAAAGCTAAACGTTTATGGGATGACGGTGGTGATCGTTTCAAGTTAGGCATATTGGATAAATGCAAAACACAGCAAGTATTAGCTGATTTAGATGAAAGATACGCTTTTCCGCAACCAGGGTGAAAAGATTTCAAGCAAATTGGGCACAAGGCACTGCTATTCGCAATGAGTTTGTTACACTTATCGCGAGAGAGAGAGAGAGAGAGAGAGAGAGAGAGAGAGAGAGAGAGAGAAAGAGAGTGTGCATATGTGTGTGTCCTGGACTGAATATTGTGCCCGTCACCCTGGAGAGTCGTCGTAGATGCCGCCAACACAAGGGTGAGTTGAAAATTTTATTCCAAGTATGTGTACACCTTTGCTCTATCCTGCTCTTATCTCTACTCTTCCTTGTTCACCAAGGTACCCACACCACCTCACGTTACCATCTCCATGTTACCGACACTGGTCAAGCAGAGTGGGTAGCGCGGCGGTGGAAAAGTGGGGTGGTGGGGGTAGCCGCGTGGTGGGGGAAGGAGTGGGATAGGAGTGGGATGGAGCAAAGGTGTACACATTCTACTTACACATGTCGTCATTCTACATGTACCAACGTCTATTCGAAATTTGCGCGAAAGACGGTACGCTCTGAGTCATACCCACATAATCATGTCCTTCGGACGGTTCTGTGAGACGTGTGAGAACATCTCGTACACCGCCCTCGAACCATGTCAAATGATCGATACCTTCCGGTGGTTGACGGAAATAAAAATCTGTCTCTCGACCCTGCATCCTAAAGCGTGGAAAATATCGGCTCTGCTCATTGTCGATACCGAAGCGTTCACCAGGAGGCAAAATATCACCTCTCCGTATAGCAGTCCTTCCATCGTCGTAATTAAACCATTTATTAGATTTTTAATTTTTTTTTACAATGTACATAAATCGCGTAACGTAAGAATTACAAACTTATATTTGCTTCTAGTCCTGTAATCCGTCGACTGCACCCGGGAACCGCCAACGCATTTCGTAAGTCAACTCGATCGTCGGCGGTCTTGGCACAGTGAATCGTGCAAAGCAAAAACGTTTGGGTTCGACTCGTACCCTGTTTTTTCACTTTACTATTAACGATTCCCTGCGGTGCTGTCACCATCGTTGTCCCTGCTATGATCATCTGAATCGGTTCTACCCTCCTCATCGAAATCATAGGTGTCGGATCCCATTTCTTCGTCTTCATACTGTTGAACTATGAAAAAATCTTATAAAATAACGGGAATAAAATAAATGTAATTAACGCAGTATATTACTTACGTCTTTCACTGTGTATGGGCTGCCAGCAGGCTCATTTAGCCAACCGTGTCGACGAACCACACGCACCACCGAATCAATACATATTTGTTTATCAAAGAATCCATTATTATGTGCGTCAACTAAATCGCGCTGATGACACTCGCAGAGCATACCGCGAATTTTACGAACAACAGCTTGTGTCGGTAGTTCCCATAGGGTGATTTGTAAATTTCTTTGCCCCCACCGCGAACGTAACGACGGCCTAAGCTTAAATATAAACTCTATCAATTTTCTTATCAGTGAGCGCTTTACCACTTTGACCATGATTGTTAGAGTAGTAGTAATCATAGTAAATCAGACAATTAACTGGAGATTTTTCAAAGCGGCTCGCTTTTATATATTTGCCTTTAATACGCTCTTTCTCTCTTTCTCTCTCTGCATATACTACAGTGATATAATGAATACGACTAATTAAGAAGATAGCCGCACACGATCACTTTACAAAAGCGAGACCTAGGAAAATATTTAGCGATGGTGATGTACTAAGTTATCGAGTTTCGCTAATGAATGCGTTATATTGTTTTCATCTAATTTCAAGGCACTCGGCCATGAAAAAAATCATCAAATTTCGTCGACGAATATTACTTAGTTTTCAAGACTAATCTTATCTGTATGTCGAGGTGTGCGTATGCACATACGTGTGTGAGAGTACGCAAGATTTTTGGGATATATATGTTGCTGCTGTTATTAGGCTGTTAAGGAGAATGCAACAAATATCAAAGGATAGAGGCGATGTAACTAAATGTTCGGGGAAATCTGTATAAAACGGAGTATGAACACCACCGACGATTCATTGGAATAGTTACAGTCTACACGAAAGCAATAAAAATTGCAAATAACGGTGCTACGACTCACGCGATATCGCCATTTATAGCGAACCCCGTTATGTACGGTTTAAATGAATCATTTGATAGAATAATCGTCGCCGGACTCGAGTTGAACTCTACGTGTACTCTTACACCAGTGGTGAAAATATTGTCGAATACTTTTACAGGAATTACACTCAGTGCGGACGAATAACGAGTGTTTAAAAATGATTTTCTCGCGTGCAACGATTTTCGAAGCTCATGGGGCTGATGACGAGAAAATGTGTATCACCCGCATAGAGCACACAGCGCATTATACTACACATTATAGTACACTTTTAACCTCGTGTTACCAGCACAGAGCTGTCTCATTCGGTAAAATAATCGGTAGTGCTACCGAGGAATACGAGAATCAAGATGAATCTGGAGAATCGAAACGGACACGCTTCCGAAAATATTCTCCAAACATTGTTCTTCATTGGCCGACATTTGATATGATCGTCGGCGATCGATATTCGCCGTGCGTCGACCTGCTGCTGCTGTCAAGCACGCTGCGTCCGGCTATGCCAGAAATAGCCGAGGCAGGGTCTCGCTAAGACGAGGCTGCGCCTTGCATGCACGCCGCGTCAAGCGAGAGGTTATCTCTCGCTTGACTTCGGCTTCGCTCACCGGCTATCTCACTCATTTGACTCCAGCGCTCAACGATGCTTTTGTATCACGCAGCCATATTGTAAAATCTGACACTTCTGTGAAAACCCGCTGGGACAGCACACACATTCTCGACCAACTCGCTCGGTCTTTTCACCATCTCACCAGATCTTCTCGGCATTTTCGTGCTCACCAGGACTCAAACACAAGGTAAGGTACACCGTTACAATTCAGTGTAATTCAATGACGGTGAGGAGTGGAAAACTCATCGGTACATCAACATAAAGGTCTCATCCGGTGACGTGCTCTGCAGCTCGGGCTGCACCACGGTTTCTCTTCACACTACTTGTTGCTTACCCACTTAATACAATTGCGTGTTTTCATATCAGTTCACTGTACTGTTATGCCGGTACCGCGTAATTGGATTATTCGGTACTCGGTATAATATTAAAAAGTTATTATTTTCGGGATCGTTTGCTGATAAGGAGATGAATCTCGAGTTATCGATGAAAACGCGAATTTATATTAAAGGAAATATTTATTATAGGCAACGGTAACTTTCCGTAGTCTATTTAAAAGTCAATGTAAGAATGTCCAATAATATGTTGTTTCGAGTATTTGACGAGGAACCAACCCGTTCTATCTTGAGTCTAATTTATAACTGTTTTTCGTAAAGCAGTTGCTAACTGTGTTCACGAAAATCCCTTAATTCGCAATTTTAGCGTTAGCCTATCGTCGACCGCCAAGCGAGTCGCTCATGCTGCGTCGGCGTTCTTGGGGTCGTTCATACGATCGGGCATTGGACTTCGTTTCCGTCTTGAACGAATTCCAATGTTTCTTTGCTATGGAATATTCCCGGATATATGAAATATGGAGTGGAATATTCCGCGGCACAACAGTACTTTCCCCAACCAAGCTTGCTGGGAAAGTACTGTGAATTTATTCCACTCATTTTGTGCATCCTCATCATTTTACTTGTCATGCTCTGCAGCGCTGACTGTGTCACGTTGTCTCATATCACATTCCAGCACTCAAGCAGTATAACTGCAAGTGCTCTTACTTATACCCTGTATTTTCTAATATAACTGTATTGTGCTGTATCGTGGTTATGTCGCTAATCATGCATCGGGTGTTGCGTTGCGAACGCAATAATTGTCCGTACGTGTAGCTATTTGTGATGACGACACAGTGGTAAAATAATTTTATATAGTGTACATTTTCGCTCGAAATATTATAAAGTATACACTGAGGACCGTCATGGAGATAGAGAGAGAGAAAATGTGAGTTGTCACAGTCCCAAAACCGAAGCATCAGCAAAGGTCTGCGACAGAAAAAGACGGAGCTTTCGTCTTTGTTTCATTAATACAGCAGATCATGGAAATACGTGCTAATGTCGATTAGCAGTGAAGAAGCAGAGCGTGGTTAGTAAAAAATATAAAATAATTTGAAAATCGTGATTTAAAAACATGTAATATGAATTTTTAATTATGAAAAGTAATGTCTTGCAGAGCGAGCAGCTCCTGCATATAAACAGACATCGAGGGTTCGTTATTCGTGTTATAGAAAAGCAAGAAGAGAATACATATACTGTACAGATAGATGTAGCTTCGGAAAAGAAAAGTGTCACACGCGATCCTCATCCGAAGTTGACGTCGGTGGTAGCAGATCATCAAACGCTGCCAACTTTTATATAATGAGACGATGCATATCAGGTAAGACAGTATCAATTATTCTGTAACACGTAGTTTTTATTGACCAGTGCGTTTAATTAAATACTTGTTTCATTTTTTTTTTAGAATTACACTATGACGACAACACCCCAAGCGAAAAATAATTTAAAAGCAATATTACGAGTGATAATACAAATTATCTCCTTATAGCGATAAAAATAAAATTAACGGTGGAGGAATCTCCGAGCGTGGATTACCGTGTTTGCATGGGCTGTTGCATACGATGATAAAGGTGTAAAGTGGCTTTCTATAAAATATTGATAAATTTAAAAAAATACCTGATCTTACTGTGTCTCTTATTTTTATAGCGTAATAATTAGAGAATTATAATTTAGTCTCTCTCTCTCTCTCTCTCTCTCTC